>JASANB010001798.1:0-65994 GCA_030248155.1 Sabatieria punctata
CTGTACATTCTGGAATCAAAGCACTGAATCAGTTGTCAATCAACACAGATTGTAGCAGGAAGTTCGACAAATGAATGAACCTGATATTTAAACTCTGTTTCACATCATAGAAACCTTCTCCACAGTGTTTTTAGAAAATCGAAAATCTTCTGAATTGTCATTTCACCGTTTTTACGAAGAAAAGTCACATTTTGTCATGTTTTTGAAATTCCCCAATTTTAGTGCCCCTTAAGCCAGAGGGCTGCCGTCTGAATATGTTATGACCAAATGTCCGCCCGATCATTCCTGCAACTATCTAAGCGATAGCGCCGTAATTACGCGGGAAATTTGAATTTACACAGACCACTATGATTTTCACTTTTCAGTTCAAAAAAATTTTTTCCGTAGGAATTTTCGCACCAAAGTTGCAGAATATTTAGCCAACCGTGTTGTTAATTTTTGCTGAAAATTTGAGCCAAATCGGTAAAGAAGTGACTGAGAACGAAACGTTTGAGTGAAGGCCGAAAAAGCGATGGGACATTTTTTTTATCTATACTGTATATAGTCCATTTCTGACCTTCCCTGATTTCCCCCTACCCCAGCTACACCTAACCCAAAATTAATGCGAAAAAGGTACGGTTGCAAACGCTGCATACAATAAAAAAAGGCAAAACTGACTTTTAGGGGTCCCTATCAGGGCGTATATCTCAGGATCTAAGCAGAGCACAGTAATGAAAATTTCAGCAATCGTTTAAGCATTTATTGATCTTTCATTAAAAAAAGGATTCACTCAAATCCGTTGAGATTTGCAATTGCTACAGCGGTGGCAAAACTGACTATTAGGGGTCCCTAACAAAAATTTCAATTTTATCTACCGTATTCAGTTGGCTCCTAAGCCTAAGCCTAAGCCTGAGCCTAAGCCTCAGCCTAAGCCTAAGCCCAAGCAAGAAAGTGATTAATTAATATTACAGGTACGTATAATAGAGGGACCCCTAAAAGTCAGTTGTTAAGGCAAATCTCAATGGATTTGAATGCGTCTTTTTTTAAATGAAAGATCAATAAATTCTTAAAAGATTGCTGAAATTTTCATTAATGTGCTTGATACATCCGACAGTGTTTGTGTATTGCATGATTACTCTGTTTGTACTGTGTTCGGACTGTCGGGTGTGATCAAGATCTGTTGTGTAGTGTGTTGTGTGATTCGTATCAGATAAACTAACACTACTATCGTTTCCTTCCACAGCCGCCTCATCCTTGGCGAGAACAAGTAGTGCGCAGTGTACCGCCTAGCCTGCGATATCAATCAACGACACGCACCAATAGATTAGTGGCGACGCAAGTCTAAATTCGACCCATCGTGACAACAACGCACAAAGATGGCACAGACGGCGAAGATTCCACTGCCAACTCCTGACAAGTATTGGTCACATGCTGGTGAACCACCAAGCTTGACATGGCCATTGTGGGAGCGCATATTTTCTGCTTTCCTGACTGCAGTTGACGCATCGAGACCTGCCGCTTCCAAACTTACACAAGCTGACAAGAAAGACTTTCTTCTCTCATATCTTGGGGCTGCCGCCTTGTCACAGTTTGCTAGTCAGACAGAATTCACTGACCCTGATGTCAACTACAACAACTTTCTGGGAGCAGCTCGCAATCTCTTTCATCGACCCGTCAATGCAGTGCGCGCGCAATTCGAGTTCTTACAACGCACACAACACTCAGGTGAACCTGTGGTAGATTTCGTGCGGGAATTGCGTCTATTACTTCAAGAATGCACGTTTCCTGTTGACGACAACAACGTCATCACCATAGCAGCTTTGAGCGATTACTTGCTGGCAATCCAAGTCACTAAAGGTTTGAGCAGTAGAGACACGCAAGAAAAGCTTCTAGCGGAAAAAGCAGTCAACTTGACACGGTTTGTAGAGATCGCACAGGCAGACGAAACAGCACGCCAGGATGCTGTCAAGATTTCAAATCAAGGACAGATCAGCGCGGCTCACTCATGGAATCAAGGCAAGGACAAGAAGAGTGCTCCAGGAAAGGGGGCCAAAGCTTCAGCTGCAAAGAATTCCACTAGAGGAGGAGAGAAGGGCAGAAGTGGCACTCAGACCTGCTCAGCATGTGGGGGTAGTGGTCACAAGCCCAGAACGGATTCCTGTCCGGCTAAAGGACAGAAATGTCGATCTTGTGGTATAATCGGGCACTACAGTAGAGTGTGCCGATCCAGCCAGAACAAGAACCGCACGATCAGACGACGTGGTGTTGCATCCAAAAAAGATGGACAGTCCAGCGTTCGCAGTCTGCATCATTCACTACAGTGTGAGGTGTTTATCGAGTCAGACCGGGACAAACCTAAAAGTCCGCTGTCGATGTTGGTAGACACTGGTTCAGACGTTACTGGCATCACAGAAGCAGAGTGGGACAGACACTTCCAAGGCACAAGTGTAGTACCTGCTGCTGCGCTGACAAATTTCGACAATTCGACACTCGCAGTACATGGTCAGTTTAGAGCACAGTTAACCTATCAAGGGCGAACCATACAACTACCGGTGTACGTGTTCAAGCAGGATTGCAACAATACATTGGGCATAGATGCGTTGCGCGCCTTGGGCAATGTGTGTATCGATATCGACTCGAATACAACACAGATCCTTGCACCGAAGTGTGCCGCTGTCGCTCATACTGAAGAAACTGGACCACAGCCGAGGTCGGAGCCTAATGATTCTGCGCAATCGTTAGCTTCCTGGAAGGCAGCGGGCCTAGAACCCCTCCTTCAGGAGATGTCGAATTTGACAAAGTCAGAGATTGGAACCTACACAGGATTCAAGCACAAGATTCGACTGAAACCAGGCGTGGAACCGCCACCCAAGCAGCCAGTGAGGTCGATCCCAGTCCGTTTCGAGCAACGTGCCAAAGAAGCGGTGGAACTGATGGAAAATCAGGGAATCTGGGAACGAGTTGGGCACTCAGATCGTGTACATGGCATGGTCGTGGTCGCGAAACCAGATGATCCAGGGTCAGTGCGGATTACTTCGGACCTCAGCCCACTCAACAAAGACATCGATCCAGTGCTGTATCCTCTTCCAAACATCCAAGATCTACTGTACAACAAACTCAGTGAGGCCGCAGTGTTCAGTAAGCTGGACCTGCTGAAAGGTTACTTCAATGTAGAGTTGGATGAAGAGAGCAAGTTGCTGACAGCTACTGCAACGCCATGGGGCTACTATGCATACAAGAAGTTACCCATGGGTCTGAAGAACTCAGCAGCTGTATTTCAGAAGCTGGTGCATGACACATTGGAAGGTGTACCAGGCTGCCAACCATACATCGATGACATACTAGTGTTTGGCAAGAATCGTCAAGAACATGATGACAGCTTGCGACAAGTTTTGATGAGGCTCAATGAGAAGAATTTGCGGCTCAATCTGCGCAAGTGCCTTGTTGCTCAGCCGTCAGTCAAGTTTCTTGGTCATGTAATTTCGAGAGGATGTGTCAAGCCTGATCCAAAGAAATTGGAGTCTCTGCGACAATTGGCACCACCCAAGAATATCAAGGATGTACAAAGTTTCCTTGGTGCAGTGAACTACCTGAGCAAGTTCGTTCCCTCTCTGTGCGACAAGCTTGAGCCAATTCGAGCACTCACCCGGGCTAACACGAAGTTCGAGTGGGGTCGGGAGACTCAGAAGGCGTTCGATCAAGTGAAGGAGCTCATCTGTGGACCCAAGGGACTCCATCTGAAGATGTTCGATCCCTTAAAGACGACCTTTGTCACTACCGACGCATCTGGTTATGGCATTGGTGGGATGCTCTCGCAAGTCCACTTTGGCCAGGAATTCCCTGTCGCATTTGGCCATCACACGCTCGATTCCACTAAGCGGAAGTGGGACACCACAGAGAAAGAAGCCTATGCAGCGATGTTTTTCTGCGAGTACTGGGAGAAGTATTTGCTGGGACAGCACTTCACATTGAGAACAGATCATCAAGCACTGCAAGCACTTCTGCACCAACAAGCGAATCAGCGAAAATCGCAGAAATTCGAGCGCTGGGTTCATTGTCTGAATGTGTTCGACTACACAGTGCAGTATGTGCGTGGTGACACCAACTACATGGCTGATGTTCTGTCCAGACTCCAGAATGAACCTGAACATCATGATACAGTTCGCTGTCTACATGCTGAGGGATATTCAGTGAAAACGTTCCAACGTGCACTGAGTAACGATCCTGTCCTGAGCTTGATCAAGCAGTACTGTGAGGAGCATTGGCCTAATCAAAGCAAGCTGCCTGCACAGTTGCGCAACTCACCTTATCCAAAGATGAAGGATGAGATTACCGTCAATAGGAGCACAGGTCTACTGATGCGCAACGACACTCAAGTGATCGTGCCGACCGCTCTGAGACGAGGTTTACTGAAGAAGGCTCATGAAGGACACCCTGGCATTGTTCGCTTCAAGAGAAAGCTTCGCGAAACGTACTGGTGGCCGCGAATGTCAACCGAGTGCGAGGAGTATGTGCATACTTGTCCATCATGCTTGGACTCAGCAAAGTCACATGGCAGAGTGCCAGCTACTCAACCGCTCTACACTCCTCACGCTCCATGGGAAGAAATCTCCATGGACATCACTGGTCCTTTCGAAACGGCACCAGCACACAAGAAAAACATTGTCGTGATTGTGGACAATTTCTCCAAATTTCCAGAGATTTTGCTTACCACAGACATCAGTTCCAAGCGCATCATCAGATGGCTAGTGGAAATTTTCTCAAGATATGGCAATCCTGGTCGTATAATCACGGACAATGGACCTCAGTTCATCAGCACAGAATTCCGCAAATTTCTGGCTGATCGGGACATCGTTCATCAGACTACTCCAGTCTACACACCCCAACAGAATGCGTTTGTCGAAGTGTTCAATCGATATCTGAAACACCATGTTCAGACATTTGGCAACCAACCATGGGATGAAGGGCTAGCTCAGACTCTGGCACATTTCCGAGCTACTGCTAGAGATGGTGAAACCATGAGTCCAGCTGAAAAGTTTTTCAATCGTCGCCCACGTCTGTCATTCGAGTTGTGCACACAACGTCGACCTGAAGAAAAGGGGGTGGAAGGAGTTAGTGCTGAGAGCTACTGTTGTCAAACTGATAGCAGTAAGGGGAATGGAAAAGCGAAGCAGAACAAACTGAAGCAAAACGGAAATGGAAAAGCTAAGCGAAACAAGCCGAACCAGAATTTAGATCCTGCCAAGGGCTGTAATCGGTTTGAAAGGACTGATTTGCGAGCACCGCCGTGGCTTCAACGTTATAAAGTTGGTCAGCGTGTGCGCGTCAAACGCAACCACACACCGAAAGGTCAAAGTCCCTGGTCGCGCAAGATCCTGATTGTCTCCAAGGTGTTGGGCCAATTCAACTACCGTTTGTCAGATGGCCAATTATGGAATGCACGCAACATGCAGAGAGTGCCAGAAACACTGGAAGTCAAGCACCCTTACTTGGTTGAGATCAGTGCAGTTCCAATGGCTGCCCAACTGGAACCAGAGCGACGTCGTTATCCACCACGCAAGCGCAAAGGTGTTGACCGCAATGGAGACTGGGTGTATTGAAAACACACTACTTTTAAAGAAGAGGGTGGTTGATACATCCGACAGTGTTTGTGTATTGCATGATTCCTCTGTTTGTACTGTGTTCGGACTGTCGGGTGTGATCAAGATCTGTTGTGTAGTGTGTTGTGTGATTCGTATCAGATAAACTAACACTACTATCGTTTCCTTCCACAGCCGCCTCATCCTTGGCGAGAACAAGTAGTGCGCAGTGTACCGCCTAGCCTGCGATATCAATCAACGACACGCACCAATAGATTAGTACTCTGCTTAGATCCTGAGATATACGCCCTCATTAGGGACCCCTAAAAGTCAGTTAAGCCAAAAAAAAGACTGAAATGGCAAAAATTAAGCGTTGTAGAAACTTCAACAAATTTTGTGGGGTTAACAGCAAACAACACAGCGCTAATTTATTTTATCATTCGAAAGCCTGAAGTCTAGGCAATCGGAGCAGATTGATGAAACACTCGCCGAATTACCCGTTTTTTTCACAACAATCAGCAAGCAGGAATGTCGACCTCATCGGACCGCACCCCTGTTATTCTCCTCTTCCGCTTTTTAAACACCAATTTGCCTTTGGTCTTTTTCCCCCACGTGATCCGATAACGCCGCCGTGCGGCTAAAAATACGCAGTCGCATTCAATTCAGCTGACTCTTTAAACTGTTTTTTGCAGCTTTTTGTGCCTTTAGGCCCTGTATTAGTAGGAAAGTCTTCTTCTAATACGACTCCACGCCCATTTTTTCACTTTTTAGTAAGTTTTTACTTTATGAATAATAGGCCAATCATTGGTTATAATTCAGTCTGGCACTAAACGCCGTTTATGGTACTGGCACCATATATGGTACCACCACAGTACCCCCAACGTGTGGGTACCATAATATATGGTGCCATTAGCCTAGGTACCGGTACCATAAACGGCGTTAAGTGCCTGACTGTAATTAGTCTTCGGTGTACTAGCCAACAAATTAACCTAACCTACCTATTCTTCTGGTATGTTTATTATGCTTTTTAAAGCATAATCCTTTGATTTAGGGGCTGTGCAAAAATGACGTCATCGGTTAGGGGGAGGGGGTTTGCCAAATGATGACAAGCGATGACAAGGGGAGGGAGGGTTCGGCCAATAATGACGTCACTTTTGTCTCATAGGGGGAATTTTGAGAAATTAGCCTTCAAAAACGCATTTGAAAGGCTTTCTTAGCTTAAAATTAACAGTTATAGTAGTATGAGGAAGCGTTGGGATTCTGACCAACAAGGGCGAGAAAATTTTGAAAAATTCACTTTGAAAAGCGCATTTAAAGACATTTTGGTCATCACTAGAGCTATCTCTTCTGTTGTTTACTAGCAACCGATTAGTGATGTAAAATTATGGAATTTGAATTTCAATTCAATTACAATTAAATTATGGGCTCCATTTTTAATTTCAATTAAATTAAATTAAATTAATTGAAATAGTTTTCCGTTATTTTCAATTACAATTATATTTTCAATTAAATTATGGAACCTCGGAAAATTTCAATTATGCAATTTTTTTCAATTATTTTTTCAATTTTTTGAAAATTGTTGTATTTTTCTGTTAAAAGACAGTAACAGTGACCCAGGACTTCGAAAAATGTCCATGTAAAAGCTTATAGACACCTGGTTAGCCTGTTATCCAAACAAGCAAGAAAATTTTAACCTTTTAAAACGCATAAAATGACATTCTGGGGTAAATATACAGATGTTTCATTATTTTCAGTACTTAATGTAAAGGTTTTCAGCATTTTTGAGCAACATCACTTCCTAGGTACCTTCGCCAAAACCCACCATATGTACACCAACAAATCACTGTTGTGACTTTTACAGTCGGGCACTTAACGCCGTTTACGGTACCGACACCATTATAAGGGGCCGGTGGTACCATATATGGTACCAGTACCATATATGGTGCCCCCAAGTTTGGGGGCCTGTGGTGGTACCATACGTACACGGTACGGTACCATATATGGTATCACTACCCTAGGTACCGGTACCATATATGGTGCCCCCACGTACGGCGACTGTGGTGGTACTAGATATGGTACCGGCACCATATATGGTACCCCCACGTTTGGAGGCCTGTGGTGGTACCATACGTACACGGTACGGTACCATCGGCACCTTATATGGTGTCAGTACCATAAACGGCGTTAAGTGCCTGACTGTTTTATGAACGACGAAATAAAAAGCAGAGCATAAAATATTACCAAACAAAGTGAGGTCAGTATAATAAAGAGGTTACAAACCTTAAATAGGTTTTTGTTTGAAGTCATTAGCGCCGTCATCATTAATTCTTACGCATTTCCTTACATTCACCCCAGCAAATAATTGAAAATATAATTGAAATTCCAGGCGAATTTCAATTAAATTACAATTAAATTATGGCCCAACTTTTGAATTTCAATTAAATTAAATTAATTGAATTGAAATTAAAACGGGCCAATTATGCGAATTTCAATTACAATTAAATTAATTTTTTACATCACTACAACCGATAAACTTCTTCATCAGTATGTATGTACAGTACATGAGCACTTATCAAGTATCAATTAAATCAATCAATCAGTCAATCTTTACTTCCTTTTTAAAGCAAGACGCCTCTAAAACGGTGCTAAGGCAGAAGCAGTAAAACAAAGAAAACAAAGCGTATTGCACATGTTGCTGTCTTCTTATCATCTTCTGTAAGTCTAATCTTCTGTTGTATCTTCTTCTGTCTAATAACAAAGTCTTGAAACGTGAAAAATACATTGTATTAACCGCAACGGCTGCTAAGTTTGTTCCCGTTTACCTACTAGGTAGCCATCACCGGCTTTCTGTGGCCTGGGTTGAGCTTCTGCTGAGAATCAACTTTATGCAACAAGAACTTGTCCTGTCGAGTGGATGAACATGAATAGGGCCCATGGCACGCGCACAGCGCTTTGCGGTCTAAACCACTACACCAACTGCGCCGACGGCTGGGAACATTAGTACCTATGGGACATGCATGGGCGGGAAAAATGGAGGTCGGTATGAGATGAGCTGCTATAGGGAGGGGTAAACCGATTTCCCAAAAAACTGCCAAATCTTTGTAAAACTGCCGACTCTCCAAAAAACGTCACGGATTTCGGCTCTCCTCCTAACCCATTTACCAAAAAGGTGGCCGGTTAGCTAATTTTCTGAAGTCGGTCGTCAATTTCACTAAAGAGAGAGAGAGAGAGAGGGCTTTTTGTGCCACCCGGACCGGGTGACTCGGTTGTGTGGTATTAGGTTTGAAAAATAGGGTACAGTGGAACCTCCATAAATGGGTCGGTCACGGTGAGCAAAAAAACGTATCATATAAGGAGGTGTCCTAATTACGGAGGTCCAATTTATGGTGGTTCTACTGTATATCAGCCGGCGAATGAACGGCATTGGCAGGCCCTCGGCCCTTGAGAATGATACAAAATCAAAAAGCTTCATAAACAGCCAGCCATACACGTAGCTGATTTCAGTTCAGGCTAAAAGGTTACCGCTCGGTTGCGTGCGCTCCCTGATGGATCGAACAACTGAACTGTAGTGCTCGGTTATAACTACTTCGCGACGACCATAAAATTCGCCGTAACAGCTGATTCGCCTGAAATTCGTGATATCTCATAGGGGCCGTCCATAAACTATGACGTTCAAAAATTCAAAATTTTGCACCCCCACCCCCCCTCCGACGTTTACCGACGTTTTCATGATCACCCCCCAGAAAAATTACGACGTTTGGGAGGACCCCCCCCCCCCCCCCCGAAATAAAATTTTCGAATTTTCGTTCAAAATCTGAAGCTGCTTTTCTGACTGCGTAATCACAAATGAATAATAGAAAAATTTATGCCTGAGCACACACCAGTATTTACCAGTTAGTTTCACCAATCTTTCAAGAATTTATTTAACTTTCAGTTAAAAAAGAGTCATTCAAATCGGTTGAGATTTGCGGTTGCCACAGTAAAAAATCTGCTGGGTTGTTTTAATCACTCTTGTTCGTTGCCAAAATCAGTGTTTCAAATTTGAGGGCAAATATCTCGAGAACCAAGCAGAGCATCTTAACGAAAACTCTACCAATCGATAATTTATTTGTCTTTCATTCAAAAAAGATTTATTCAAATCGGTTGGGATTTACGGTTGCTACAGTAAAAAATCTGCTGGGTTGTTTTTTTGCACACCCTGTAAAAATCACGCTAACATACTATATGTTGTACAACTACAAAAATGTGTCAAAAACCGTTTGACTTTCTCTGCATTCTTGCTTATTCTGCAATCGTCAAACCTTACCAAAAAAGGCCAAAAATACGTCAACGTTTTGCCTCAACCCCCCACCCCCCCCCTCCGACGTTCTGCGACGTTTTTCGGGGTACCCCCACCCCCCCTCTCTGAACGTCATAGTTTATGGACGGCCCCATATGCGAATTGACGCTAATTCGCCAAAATTTTAGGCGTCCGAAATTCACATGATTCGCCTTTTTCTCAAGATCATATCGAAATATCGCGTTTTCTATGCCTTTGCCTTTGCCATTTATATGTCATTTTGTTTCGCACGCTGGCGAATTTGGTTGCAGATTCGTCGTCATTGATTTTTTGAGGTCGCGTATTCGCGCTTTGGCTCCATATGGAGTGTCGTCTTTTTCACGGGATAATAATGAGCATTGTGCATTTGCAATTTACATGCGTTTCTCCAGTAGTTGGTTTGTAGTATAATTCTAGCTTTCGGGCAATAATGACGTCGTTCCAGATAGATGTGGAGCCAGAGCCGTGAAGCAAACAAACTGTGTGAATTTTCGAGCGTTTCGTTCGTGCGTATGTACTTAGGGAGGCAATTGGGAGTGCCCAAGTCAACCGATGGACTATCAAGCAGCCTACCAGAGAAGGATACTCTGTCACTTATCTTTGTCAAGGAGAAAACCTTTGGACACCATGTCATACGCAGGCACCCTACCTTCTGCAGCTGCTAATTTTCTTTGAGAGTTCTTTCGAAAAACAAAGAAACAAAAACTTGCTAATAACTAAAAGCATGGGCGTCGATTGTACTACTACTAGCTTTGCTACCTATTTATGAACTTACTAAAAAACGGGTAAAAAACACTCAGGAATCACCTAATTTTTTAAATACATCCTCAATTTTTTAAGTACCGTTTTGGAGGAAAAGGCCGCACATTTGCAGACTGTGTTTAAAAACGGAAGAGGATATATAACAGAAGTGCGGTCCGATGAGACCGATTACACGCACGACGGTGCTTTTTACTTTTTTGCCCTCATTTCTAGTTCGATCTGAAATCGAAACTGATAATACGGTAATATCGAATCGGCGCTGGGGGAATCGGCGCTCGGCGCTCGGCGAGAAAATACGGTAGCGCTAATGCGGGAAAAGGTTGCGCTTGGGCTAAAATATTGAATTATACGCCCGTAACCAGCTGCGCGAGTTTAACATGTTCCCCCTTTTACATAATGCAGACAGCCTTAAGGCGGATTTATACTTCTGCCATCATGACGGCTTGGCACTGGCCACAATAGGCGTTGTGGATGGGCGTGCTAAAAGCAGTGGCGTATCCAGGATTTTGGAAAGGGGATGGTGTAAAATTTTGAAAGTGCCTGGTTGGGCAGCGGCCCAACCAGGGTAAGAAAATTTAGCAAAATTTGCCTTCAAAAACGCGTTTAAAACGCATTCCGAACATAAAATTAACAGAAACTACAAGTTTTAGTAGTTTATAATGGCCTGGTTGGGCTTCTGCGGGACGAGAAACCAGGGCGAGATAAAATTTTGAAAATTTATCATCAAACACGCATTTAGAAGGCATTCTGAGCACAAAATAGACAGTTTTAGTACAAATTCATTAGTTTCTTATATTTTTGGCAGACTTTTTCTTTCTACCTCCGCCGCTAAGGGGGGTGTACCCACGCTACACCCCCTGGATACGCCGGGTTGGGCCGTCGTAGCCCCTGCATTAGGCCACACTGCGGGCCCATCACGCACACCCATATGCATCCTGCCCTTCCTTCGCTACCTTCACTGCTAACCGGCACACATGCTCGGTGTCAGTCTGAGCAGGTCTCAGCGGTAGCTGTCCCCGTTCCCGTATGTCCCAACACATGTGTCGCTGTAACAACTTTCGGTGGCCTGGGTTGGGCTTTGTGCCGACGACCAACTCTTTGCGGCAAGAAACTTGCCCCGCCGAGTGGATGAACGCACGACGTCGCAGCACAGTGGCTTTGCGGCCTAAACCAGTACACCAACTGTGAACTTATTATCGGTCTATCCCCTCACTGATGTGGACATTAGAAACTTACGGCTTCTGAAGAGTCACTTGAATTCGGTCGAGTCCTTGCAGGGTTCTTTACTGTGTATTTTTCAAATCAGAAATAATCGTGATGCAATCCTTTGCACAACGAGAAATTTCGAAAATAGTACGTTTAGAATTTAAATTTCGCGCTGGCTATAGTATAGTATCTTAGATGTTCACGCAACAGAAGAATTTAAATTTCGCGCTTTTTAGTATTTTAGATGTTCACGCAACAGCTCAAAAATTAGCGCCGAGCGCCGATTCCTCCAGCGCCGATTCGATATTACCGATAATACCTATAGTCGAGATTTTTGTATTTTTTTAAAAATGTAATTGCAATTTTCAAGCAGATTGCTATTTAAAATTTGTCACTGCTGTTAGAGAGTTATGAATGTGTGTGTGCACATCGGTCAAAAAGACCCCAACTTTGAGGTTGAGGTCAGCTTTTTTACATTCTTACGGTACCATGCATGTAACAGGTCATCCGTCGAAGAGGGAGGGGGGTTGGGGCGTTTGGCGCCGGCCGGGGGGGTCTGAGCCAAAATTTTTGGAGGGGTTGGGCACTAAAAACGCTCAAAAATCGAAAAAAATCGCACTTTTTTGGCTACAAATCGCCAAAAATCGCTAATTTGGGCTGAAATACAGCTAAAAAGGCTGTTTTGCAGGCGATTTTTGAAATTTTTGTGTCTGAAATTGTAAAAATTCGCAAAAATTTGCTCAAAAAATTACTTACCAGAAAAATCGGAGGGAGGGGTCGGGAAAAACTTCTCAGGGGGCATCCGGGGGGGGGGTCTGGCCTAAGTCGGGTGCTGGGCAGACCCCCCGTTACATGTATGTACGGTACGTGTGTTGCTCTATTAGATCCACCAGAGGACTCCGCTAGATAGGCACCTCCAATCGAGAAAAGTGACCTCAAAGTTGAGGTTTATTGTCCGATTTTTCGCGAATAATTCAAATGTGGAGGAAGCAATGGTGTAGAGATTTTATCAACAGATTCTTCAAAGAAGTACTCATCTTTTTATGTATTTGCGGCTCAATTTGTACCACGGGTTAGAGAGTTATGGGCAAAAAAAACGATTTTTGGGATAAAACTCACAAAAATGTCATAATTCTGCTGTATAAGGAATAATTCAAAAACCTTCTGGCCGGTGGCCGTTTCTATTCTTATGCCAACTAAAAAACAGTTTTGGTTTGAAAAAACGGACCAAGTCCATCAGGACCCGGGAATTGTTTATTTGGCAGTTCCATTAGACGAGCAGATTCAGAGTTCAACAGTTCTAAGGTTGACTGTGTCAATTCTGGATAGAAGTAAACGACGTTGTCTTTGGGTTGAAAAACAGATGCAAAATATTGATTAAAAAGTTCCTTTTTAACTTTTTCATCAGTAATAATTTGACCCTGATCAGTTTCGATCGGTGGATTTTTTCCCCGACATTTTGTCTTAGATCTAAGAAACTGCCAAAAAGCTCTGTCTGTACCTGTTGCAAGAACCCTCTGTCAGTTTATTCAGTAATCATCCAGAAAGGCAACCTAAATACAGCACCTTAAAGAAATCACGGCGCAGTGACGGAGTGCCAGTGCATGCAGTCCCCGACTTTACACCGTTTGAGCTAGACTGGTCGGCTTGCTGCTTTGAGGAAGCGTAATTTTGTCTTTTTTCGGACCAATCTTTTCACTTGGTCTCGCTTTTCTCTTGATGGGGTAAACGGTGGACTGTGTTTCAGCCCGAGAAGCGCATGGCGGAGCAGTCGGTCGGTCAGCAGCAGCAGCAGCAGCAGCCGTGTGGTTCGGTTCCTTTGCCGTGTACTTCGCAACGACCGTCTAATGCCTGTGTTACCAAACTGCACTCTTTACATTTGAGCCAGCGGTGGAAGGTGGAGAACTTTGCGTCCGTAGTCAAGTTATCTCGTCCTGGCACGTGCCTGCGCAGTCAAGTATTTCGCCATCTTTCTTTCCCAGACGCCTGTTGGCAGTTGTGCCTGTACCCTGGAGGGAAACGAGAGGAAAACGCAAACAATGTCTCTCTCTTTCTGAAAATGTCCGCAACTACGCCAGCTAGAGAGGTGCTGCGTTTGTATGTGCCGAGAAGAAGTCATTTTATGATTTGTATTTGAGGTGCTGTTGAAAGCGGAGTATCGGTTTTATTTCCTGGACGACCAAGACGCACCCAAGTTCAGCAACGTTAATATTGGAGACTTCCACGCCAAGCCACCTAAAGGAGGTCACTCCTGGGGTCTGCGCAATATTCCGCGTCAAAAAGTGCTCAACTCGTTACGCGAGGATGGATCTCTCATGATTCTATGCGAAATCGAGCTTATTCCGGACGTCAATAAGGTGCTTCTTGTTCGGTCTGAATCTGTTGTACAGCATGCCTGTAATGTAGAACATACCGCCCTACATAATTTGCAAGTTTTGGCTTTGGTATGGTGTCAATGGGTTTCGTTGCTGGACGACAGGCCACTAGTCGACAGGAATAATTTTTTAAAGTCCGTATGGCAACATGGGTTACCACTAAAACATAGCACAACAATGCAAACAGCACAGCAGCAATAAAACATAGCATAATAAAACAGCAAAGCAACTTCCTTCAAGGAAATAAATTCATTTAAATTCATTTAAAAAATAAATGCATCACCGCCGATAAATTCCAACTCACTGAGGACTCATTAGTAGAGTAGAAAACATGTCAGGTTTTCGACTCACTGAGCACTCATTAGTAGAGCCGAACCGGCCGCACCCAACTGGCCCACACCCAAACGGCCACGCCCAACTGTACCCTACCCTTCGAAATATCGACAGAACAATTTTGAGTATTCATTATGTGCAAGAAAATTCCAGCTCATAATTTACATTATTTTATTTAAACTCTCGCTGTAAAACTGTCTGAGCGGCTTCCGCAAAGTTATTACCGCGATCGTATGCGTCCGAAGTACGTTGATCAACGCTCCACATAGCAAATAGGATGCCGACAACTGTTGCTGTGATGGTTCGACCGATCCTTGTCTTCAAACCAATCCAGCACTGGTTGAAGCATAGGAAAATCGTTCTCGAACTGGTCGTCAAGGGCTTTAATGGGAGCTTCAAGCTGGGGATAGGGACAAATACCAGAGCTGGAACCATTCTTGAACGCAGAGCGAAATTTGGGTCCATCAGATTGTTGCACAGATCATCAGATTCAATTCGGCCAGACTTTTTACTTTTGTTTTTCACCTCTTTTTAGTGCCACGTCCATTCTACAAAACCGATATTGATATTGTGAGAATGATAACAAAAACAAAACTTCCAATTTTTACGTTATCTATAGATTTTACCAATGTCACGTTACATGTTTTAATTTCTCAAGATTGGGTGAAGCGTGGTGCACCAAACTTTAAAAAACAAAAAAAGCTTTTTTTGATCAACATTTGCGGAAATGGCCGCAAAAGGAAATTTAGCCATATTTTTGGGACACCCTTTACGTATGACCATCACAAGCCACAAAACGCGCAAAAATGTTCACTTAACAAGTACAGTTTACCATCATTCGCCTGCAGACACTGATTTGTTGTTGGTCTGATCATACTGTACCGTTGTGTTTTGCACAGGAAAAGTGTTTTTGGTAAAAAACTTTCGTTCCTAATTTTTTTGCAGTATGCCCGGTCCGGTTGCGGTCGGGTGCAAAATGGCGATCGGGTTGGGCGCTACAGGGGTCTATAGTAATGTTCAGCTATAAACCCGCTTTTGCTATTTTCAGCTACATTATTCGTGGCTAAGTGCCACTACACTCATATCTTGCTAACATGCATGTAACAGGTCATCCGCCGATGGGGGAGGGGGGTTGGGGGGTCTGGCGCCGGCCGGGGGGGGGGGGGGGTAAGAGCAAAAATTTTGGGGGAGGGGGTTGGCACTAAAAAACGCTCAAAAATCGAAAAATCGCAATTTTTTGGCTAAAAATTGCCAAAAAATCGCTAATTTAGGCTGAAATACAGCTAAAAAGTGCTGTTTTGCAGGCGATTTTGCCAATTTTTGTGTGTGAAATTGTAAAAAATTGCAAAAATTTGCTCGAAAATTTACTTGCCAGAAAAATCGGAGGTGGGGGGTCGGTGAAATCGTCTCGGGGGGGGGGGGGTCCCATCCGGGGGGGTCTGACCTAAGTCGGGTGGGGGCAGACCCCCCAGACCCCCCTGTTACATGTATGCTTGCTAATCTTATAACTCGTTCATACATGGGCCGGGGGGGTCTGGGGGGGGTTTGCCCACCCCCCCAACTTGGGCTCGACCCCCCAAACGACCCCACCCACCCACCTGAAGCCGACTTTTGTTCCTTACCCCACCCACCAAAATCGCCGCGACCCCCCCCCCCCAGACCGGCAGGCCCACCCCCAAATTTTCGGATTTTGACTACCCCCAACCCATTTTTCCGGCCCATGTATGAACTCGTTAGCCTATACTGTATATACATGGCTTGGCTATAGTCACCTGCCTTGACTGCATTGCCGCTTATCAAGCAGTTTCATTTGGTGAAAAGCGTAAAAATCTGGCCGAATTGCATGTGATGAATCGGTACAACACGCTAGATTTCGCTCTGCGTTCAAGAGTTGTGCTATTGCCCAGCTTGAAGCTGTCATTCGAGCCCTTGACGTCCGCTTAGAGAACAAGTTTCCCATGCATCAACCAAGGCTGGATTGGTTTGAAGATCACTGCATGGGTCGGCCAAATCGTAACACAACGGCCGTCGGTCACCTGTTTTTCCGGTTGCTATGTGGAGCGTTCATCAACGCACTTTGTATGCAGACGATCGCACCAATAACTTTGCGGAAGCAGCTCACAGTCTTTTGCAGCGAGAATTTGATGTGGCGCATCCATGCATCCGGCGCTTTATAGATGTTCTGCAACATGTGCAGAAATCCCGAGATGTTTTCTACTCTATTAATGAGAGCTCAATGAGTTGGGATTTATTCGTGGTGTTGCACATAATTTTGACATGAAATTGAATTGCTACTTGGTATCTGGAAAAGACCCCCACGGAAAACCTAGCTCTATGTCGTACGGACTTCTATAAAAAAATATTCCTGTCGCCTAATTGTACCCCAAAATCGCCTAATAGTCCTGCTGTGCCACTGCATACTGCCGATGACATTGCTTAGTGTTCTGTCGTTACGTACTTAGGAACAACTATTAGAAGAACAGAAGCTTACCTGAGTGAGTCTGATTGCAGGCAGAAAATCATTACTTTCAGGTGCGTTGTCAGTCGGAGAAGTTAAGCGCTGTGAGCCAAGAGAACCTGGTGCAAATCCCGCAGGGGTTCGTGCACTCTCAAAGTCTGCTGTTGTCCCAAGGCTTGCTGTCGGACTGCGTTGTCACCGTCGGAGCCAAGGGCAAATCTTTCAATGCTCACAAATGCATTTTGGCCGCTCATAGTCCTGTCTTCTCGGCCATGTTTGCACACCGTGATGTTGTGGAGACCAAAGAAAGTCGAGTGATCATCACAGATTTTTCAGAAGAAGCCGTACAAACTTTTCTTCAATACATCTACACCGGTATGTACTTATCTTCGTTAGGCTGCTCTTTTCCAACCTTTCTGCCGGTCAACCGATTCAGAAGTCGTCCCGGGAACATGTTGAAGTCAGAGAATTTTTAATTTTATCAGGAGAAATTTCTGCATCCCTGCATAAAAAGTATTGCATTCAGCAAGTTGTCGAAACATAAGATGAATCAAAGCTAACTGTTCGATTTTTTGCTGTTAGTAAGCATTTCTATGTCTCTATTGACCTCCGCATTTCAGGTATGTTTACTAAATCTTTACCTGATTGATGCTGTCAGAGTCATTCATGCATGTGTCGGGAGTTAGGGTAGGATTTACCCGCTCCCCTCGTTGGGAAACACGCCGGCATTACTCCTTCGCCAGCTATGGCATACCCCTCCAGGATGGAGAAAATTTTCGCTTTTTAAGGAAAAATAAGCGTTTTTTTAATTCTTTCGGTCCCTCCCCGACACCTGCAGACCCCCTCCCGAATTTTTCGGCCCATGTATGGTCAGAGTACGTACCGTTCAAATGCGTTTTTCAGTAGGTAGATGTTTTAATAGTCACTCCCAATGGTTGGGCTGGGCGGGAGGCCTAACCAACGAGCGCCCTTCCAAAACGTTATACACGTCATATTTTCAAGATCGTCCGCTACTCTCTATACGTAGACATTTCTACTGCAATCGTAAATTTTACCCTCAGATGTTTTTCAAATGAGTTTCAGCGGTATTACAATTAAAAAACTTTTAATATAAGAAAAAAGAATTTGGGTAAATTTTTTATCTTTTTTCGCACAGTTTCAGACATAGAAATCGATAAGGTGACAGTAGCTATGCCAATTTAGCTTTTTTAATCTGAGAGTTTTTATTGTTTTTGTCCGAACACTGGATAGAGCACGTGGCTTGGGTTTCGATCAGTTGAGTGTGACGCAGTTGACTGTTGAGGTTGTGCGGATTCGCCGGAAGTGAATGAGCTGAGCGAGGAGCTGTTGGGTCTGGCCGAGAAATACGCACTGGCGCACCTGAAAGACGTGTGCCAAGACCTGCTACTGAGTAAGATCGACAGGAGCAACGTGTGTCAAACGCTGGCCGTGGCCGACTTATACCAAGCTCTGACACTTAAGCAAGCCTGCGTAAATTTGATCGCCAGTCGCAAACAGGAGGTTCTTGCTTGCGAGGCCTGGACCGAACTGAAGAGCAGGAACGCGGTTCTGGCCAACGAGGTGCTCGAACAGATTGTGCGCGCTGCCGAGACTCCGGCACCTCCCGCCAAACGTCCTAAGACAACTTGATAGGCAATTATTAACCTAATCCTGTTTTATGACTTGATCATGGCTAAATGCTCCTTCTCCACTTGTGATCAACAGAATGGATGCTATTTAATGTTTACGTCTGAAGATATTGTCCTACTCCTGTCTGTCAGTTGGTTTAGTGTTTCCCAGATTTGGTTCCTTTCCTTTAATGTAAAAAGACGTTTGTTATGGCAGTGCAAACCAAAATCGTAGTCCAGTCACTAACAAAATCATGCTGTCTAATGTCTGTGTAATAATCGAGTAAACTTGTTCCTTTCCTTGTTCCGTTCCTGCTGATTTTCGCTAGATGCGGTTTTCTCCGTCGATTCGTACTGCTACAATCTGCTTTTCCTCTGATTATGGTTTTCTGGCTCCCGTCACGATGGTAAAGCTTGATGTGTCCTTGTTGCGCTACTTGAGCAAGGACGATTTGCGAATTCTAACTGCAGTAAGTTTGTTTTTACTTAGCCCTTTCGCTGTTGGTTCTATTTAACTACTGATGTGACTGCTGCTCAGTAGGTGCTCTGAGTTTAGGTCGAAATGGGAATGAAGAACCATGAGCTTGTGCCTGGCCAGCTAATAGCCTCGATCGCTAAGCTAAAGCACGGAGGTGTCCACAAACGTCTAAAAGAACTGACACATGAGAAACTGTTGGCTTACGAACGCGGGAAACGATGTACTGGTTGCATTATTTACAGCCACTTCTATCGTTGCTAAGCGCGTTGTAGTCGATGGGTTCCGCTTAACTAATCTGGGCTACGACTATCTGGCCTTGAAGGCACTCTCTAATCGCGACTCTGTGACCACAGTTGGAAACCAAATTGGTGTTGGCAAAGAATCTGGTACGTACGTCCACTTGTCGGTTTGATACGGAGAGCTGTAATGCTAGTTTTGTTGTATGTAGATGTTTATCTCGCCACAGACAGTAGTGGTCAAGAAATTGTTCTCAAATTTCATCGACTGGGCCGGACGTCGTTCAGGAAATTGAAAGAGAAACGAGATTACCACAAAAATAGATCAAACATGTCTTGGATATATCTCTCGCGACTAGCAGCCGTCAAGGAGTTTGCTTTTATGAAGGTCTTTACTAGTCTTCTCAAATGTTCTCTTTGTTCACCGCATCATCTTGCAGGCCCTGCACGAGCTTCAGCTGCCCGTCCCAACGCCTTTGGATTTCAGTCGCCACTGCGTAGTGATGTCAGTGGTGAGCGGCGTCTCGTTGTGCCAGATCGCCTCAGTGTCCGATCCGCCCTCTCTATATGACCAGCTGATGAACTTAATTCTGAAGCTGGCCAACTACGGACTCATCCACAGCGACTTCAACGAGTTCAATACATTGCTGGACGAAAACGAGCAGCCCATTTTGATAGACTTCCCTCAAATGGTCAGCACGTCCCATTCTAATGCGGAATGGTAAGTTGAGCCGTAAATGTCTAAGGCTCTCAAGTCCCTGGTGTATTGCAGGTATTTTGACAGAGACGTGCATTGCGTGAGAGAGTTCTTCAGAAAACGCTTTCGCTACGAGAGCGAACTTTATCCCGCATTTAGTGATGTGCAGTAAGTGCAATCAAGAATGCATAAAAGAGTAGCAAGAATGTGTTACTGAGCGGCCGGCCGAGTGTCGATGCGCTGCACCATAATTTCTCGACCCCTCCGGTTATTGTGCATGCGCTTTATTGCAGCGCAACATGATTTTTGAGCTGGATTCTGTTTTTGTGAATATAGCTGCCCCGTTGATTCCTTAAGGCTACGGCAACATGATAAACGGAAAGAAAGGTAAAAAAAGCTGGGATATGCAAGCATGTGGCATGTGTACATGGCCAAGCTCGTGTGCTGTGTTCAAAATGAAAAGTTTCACAAATGCAAAAAGCCTTCACATTTCACAGATATCTTGCATTGCAATTGAACACTTCTTTTAGTTATCGTGATAATTGAAGATCTTAGACGAATTATGGAATAAATTGCCGTTGTAGAGAATCTCTAAAAATTTTGTAAACGTCATGCTTGCTCAGAAGTACGGTTGCGCTGCAATATTGCGCATGCGCAATTACCGGAGGGGTCGGGAATTTCCCATCGGTATTTATAGTATCAGCACTCAGCCGGCCGCTGAGTGGCACATTCTCGCTGCTTTTTTATGCATTCTTGGTGCTATTAATATATACATGGAATAAGATAGCGGCTACAGCATGGCTGATCTCTAAGTTGCGTACTCCTTTTCTTGGCTCAATTAAATACAAAACGTGTATCAAGAATGGAATTCAAATAAAATACAGAAAATCTCAAAAAAAATCTCAAAAATGGAATCCTTTTCTTTTGCTGCCGTTTTCCCAAATGTTGGCCGAAAAAAAACTGAAATTTGAAGCATCCACACACAGACAAAAATGCTAGAAATGCTTTTGTGTACCAAAGGTTTCTGCACGAGCCTTGACCTTATCCGGAGAAATTAATTAATATGCTAAATTGAGCAATTTAAAAGCCATTCTCTAAATTTCAGGACGTTTTGTGAACATTTGGCTGAAACGACAGCAAAAAGCAGTTTGTTTTTAAGACATTGTCTGTATGGTTTGAAAATAACCTTTTATTTTGCAGATTCCTCAATTTCTCAGGATTAGGTCACGCCTGGCAGTAAATACAAACGCTTCCATATTTGGACACCCTCTCTGCACCTAATAACGCTAGGTCCATTTCCATTTTCAGCCGTACGTGCATTAGAAGTGGAACACTATGCATATCTACTGCTTGAGAGCGGTCGAATTTGTGATTTTAATCAGATGCTGTGTAGCGTTTTCTGTCTGTAACTTAGCTGTTCTAATTGAGGATTACACAGACTGTTTTCTAGGAAGGAGCAGGAACTTGATGTCGAACTGGCCGCCAGTGGTTTCAGTAAGGACTTGCAAGAAGATTGGCAAGCGGTATGATTTGTATGTATTTTAGTTGTTTACGGGTTTATCAAAACTCCAGTGACATGTAATTCACTACATTACTTTCCCTATCCACCCTATTGGGTCAGGGCGCCAGATTCGTTCAATCTGCATACGCATCGTTAAAACGTGACAACTCTTTATGGAAACGATTACATAGAGTTGTGGCTTAGAATATAATTTTTACAGGCTTTAATAAAATAGTGTTAAACGAATGCCCAATAAAAAAAAAGAGTGACCGATGCTTTTTTTGAGCAAATTATGCTAATTTGTGGCTTGTAGGCTAGCGATTCTAATGAGTCTGAATCCGAAACCGAATCGAAAGTCGAAGAACCGCTTGAATCAGAGAAAGAGGCAGAGTTGCTACACAGCCCAAAGACATCCCGTCTCCAAGCTTGGGTAGACCATCAGACGCAAGCTGATTTGCAAGAGTTGTCACTGGAGCCATTAGAAGACTCGGAAGAGGTTTGTGCGACGAGCTCTGTGGCTCTCTCCACCACCACGAGTGTCGCATCCACAATTGCCCCCGAAGCTATTCGTCAACGCGTCAGAAAGGAATTGTCTGCTAAAAAGAAGCAAGCGCACAGCAAACGTGGCGTCAAGGTAAAGGGTGCGCAGGATGCGACGAGGCGAAAGAGAAAAGATAATTCGGCGATCGTAAAGGAGTACGCCGGGTGGGAGGAATTCTAGATTCTGATTTACTGCCATGCCGTTGTTGACGTGCAAACCTGATCAGTGGTCAGATCGTAGATAAAAGTTGCCGTTCTTGTCTGTCTCGCCGCGTGCAGGTTTTCGGTGGGCGCCCTGTTTTTATCGGCCTGCACTGGGATTTGTTTTGCAACACCGCTATCTTATCTGCAGCCATGAGGTTCGGTCATTTTGCTGTACTGTCAGCTGCAGTGAACACAGCTGTTTCAGTGGTATGTCCAAGACTCCAACTAATGGACTGGTTACTATCGATGATGATTTCACCTTTTCGTTGGAAAATTTCTGCGTGCCTTTCTGTTACAAAAGGGATTTAGACTCTGTTCTCGTACCGGAAGGTTTGATAAAAGACCGAGTTTGGCGGCTAGCAGAACAGGTATTCCTATAGCAGAACTTCCTTCCTAACAGCAGAACACGTATTCCTATAAGAATAAACTACCACTACGTACACGTACATACGTAGGCTTTGAAAGAGTTTCTTTGTGTATAACACCCACTCGTCTAACCTCTGTCATTGTTTGTTTGTGTAGTTACAATAAACTCTTCACCTTGTACCTCAAAACATGATTTCAGCTTCACCTAGAGATAGGAGATAACCCAGTATCAGCGTTGTGTGTGCTGAAAGGATCTTATCGTTTCTTCACCGATCTTACAAAAGCGCTGAGTGTGTTTCGGGCTCAGTGTGCCCATCCTATAACCGTGGACTTCATTCAGCTCAAAAGCTACAGTGATATGGGTTCGACCGGAAAGGTTGAAGTGATCGGAGGCAATCCGTTGTCTGATTTACAGAACCAACATGTGCTGGTACCTTCCGTATCTAGTCTAGCATTGATTTTTGTACACCAATTTCCGTCTTCAGATAGTGGAGGATCTGGTAGATACAGGTCTGACAATGCAGCGTCTACTGGAGATGCTGAAGGAGCACCAACCAGCCACGGTCCGTGTTGTCTGCTTATTTCGCAAGCGCAGACAGGATTGCACATACTGGCCACATTTCACGGGCTTCAGCATTCCAGATCGGTTTGTCGTGGGATACGGACTCGATTACAACCAGAAGTTTCGGGATCTGAATCACATCTGCGTAATGAATCAACAGGGTATTGATAAGTATAAATCCACCTAATAACTTGCTCAGAATGTTAGGTTTCCTGTTTATCACATGTTAAAACCTAGTTTTTTGCCTAGGTACATACAGTTAAAAAACTATGCTCGAACTGAACTGCAGAGACAAATCTTGCACACTCGATGCTTGGCATAGTAACGTGTCTGAGACCTGCGAAGTGGAGCGTCGAGTTCAAGCAGGGCAAAGTTTTCAACCTGAAAAGGGACGGAAATCACCTACATACGTGCTTGAGGCGGACTATCTGGAGAGACTACGTACATACATACGTACCTACATTGTACGTACTGTTCAGCATCTGTCCTCCATACGTTCCGAGTACCTACCTAGCTCACAAGAAAAAGCACGCGAAATTACCCTAAAAAAGCACAAACCGATACTTTCAATACCAATACCGGAATCAAGAGCCCCAAAACGGCAACTCGAAAAGACCACTTGGCAAAACCATTTAATGCCAAAACCTTTGTCAAAACGTCATTACTCAAAAACAACTCGGCGAATGACAACCATATCTGGGAAAGCTCGAGCACCTCGAGGGACCGAAAAAACGCAAAATAATCATCCACCTACCTCAAAGCACACCAGACTTATTTGACCATACCGCGAGAGGACGACCTAAGTACAACCGAGAATACATAGGAGCGCAAGAGCTAGAGGACAGGAGAAGTCTTTTTTTTGTAAAGGTTGTACATAGGTATTAGGCCTTCAACAACAGACCGAATAGAATCGGTACCAAGCAACCCATAAAAAACTTAAACCATCACAACAACAAACAGAAACAGCAGAATCACGTGAACTAAAGTACCTATCTATCACATATTTTTCATTTTAGCCATCAGTTGCGCTAAGTCCTCCTCCGTCTCCGCCAGTTCTTCTCTAATAGATTGGTCCTAAACCAAGTCACGGGTTATTACGTCGACGCTACAGTACAATAAGCAACTGACATCGTTTGTGGAAGGTTTCTCATAGGCTAACTTTATGCCAGTAGAACTCGTCGTATCGTTAGAGACATCCGGACCGGACTGTTGCACCAACTCAATACCTGAATGACAGTCTTAGTGTAGCTGACAGAATCAACCGAATACCCACCCCAGTTGTTCTCTTCATGAACCACTTCTTCCTCTCGATCCTTCACACTTTCTCGTTTCAATGCTCTCACATCGCCTAGCTTCAGTTTCTCCTTTACAAGCGAGGCCTCATTTTCAAATGATTTTACTTAGATCTAAAAAACAAACCTGGAAGTCCTTTTGCCTTTTCCGACAGTAGCTGTCATCGCAGTTAGGATTGGGAGAGATGTCCTGCAGTGGAAAATAGTCCTGCAGCGAATTGTAACCGAGGTAGCAGGAAACATCGCCAAATTCTAGTAAATACCTACAAAAAACTACTAACTTGCGAACAGTGCTTGGCAATAATGTAAGAGAGCCCTTCAAAATAAATGCCTCCTAATAACCGTGACTTTTGGCTCCAACAAACGCTGAAGCGTTAAAACTCCGTGTCTGAATGGATCGAGTCCTTTCCCATATTCAGACTCAACGTTGAAACTTTGGCCTAGCGGGCTGTACGTATATTCATACATGGGCCGCATCCGGAGGGGGTTTCCCCCGAAAAAGTCCAAAAAACGCCTATTTTGTCTTAAATAAGCGAAAATTTTTCTCCCTCCGAGAGGGGGTATAGGCGGCGAGGGGGAGGGGTAAACCGCCCCTGGTGGTGGTGGTAAACCCGAGGTGTGTGTAAAGCTCTGACAGGGCACTTTGAGTGGCGATATGTTTCTACTGCTATCAATTAATTTTCCCTGACCGGACACCAAATTACCTGACCTTACTTGTTTCTAATTAACCGAGTCCCGCATGAACCCTGCATTGACTTCGATTCGATTCGATGTGACGGGGGGGTCGACCATACGACCCTACGATCAGACCCGAGGGTCCATTTCGATGCCCCGTATAAATGAAATCGACCAAGTCGAACTTACCACCTACCCGAGGCTTTAATCAGCCTCAGGAGGTCCCTAACAGATAATTCACTCAGCTCCTGGGTGGTCAGATACCTTCGCCCCAGGATCCTATACCTACGCCCAGCCAATGCGTCACATTGTGTGACCAAATGTTCAGGCGTTTCCTCTTCTTCTGAGCAGAAGGAGCATGTTGGATCATCCACCAGGCCCATAATGCTAAGATGCTTATTAAGGTTACTACTGTGTCCGGTTAACCAACCAACCACCAGCTTTAGTTCCCTTCTACTAAAACTAAGTAGTTCTCTGGTTACTACCGATCTAGGTCCCAGAACAAACTGCTTAGACTGCCTACAGTCGGTCCTTAGATCCCAGTCAAACTGCAACTGGTTCCTAGCCCAACTTCTTAATTCAGTACGTACTTTCTTAACAGAGATGCCAAGGGCCGGTTCCGGCCCTATAAGTGGCAACTCTGAAGCCGCCCGGGCTAGTCGGTCAGCTTCCTCATTTCCCTCCACATTCGAGTGTCCAGGTACCCACACCAGCTGTAGCTTCTTCTGAAGCGCCAGTCGTTGTAGTTCCCTGACACACTCTGCAACCAACTTAGAGCTGATGCGTGGAGATACTAAAGCTTTTAAAGCTGCTTGACTATCTGAACAAATACAGATCTTCTGCTCAAGACAGTTAACTAATCCGGGATCCCTGGCGCAGTTCAAAATGGCATAGACCTCCGCCTGGAAAACCGTTGCGTATTTTCCCAGGGGAAAGGAATCCTCTACCCCTAGTCTCTGTATAAATACTCCTGCTCCCGAATTCTCCAAACCTGTTAACCTGGAACCATCCGTATAACAGTAGAGAGTATCGGTTGCATTAGGCTGCATTGACTTATACGTAGTGCACAAAAATGTCCTCTTCACTATATCGGGTTCACTCAAACGTTTCGTTATCGGTGAGTTCTTTATCGGTTTGACTCAAATTTTTAGCAATGCTGATTTTATGACCCGAAAACTAAGAATTAGAGTGGTCCACGCAAATTAAATTTTTTCGGTAATTCAAAGATACGGCTTTGAAACTTGCAGGAATGATTGCTGTAGCTATTGGGCATAACATTCTGAGTGGACGGGCAGTCCAGTAGCTCAATGGGCACTAAAATTGGGGAATTTAAAAAACAGGGCCGAAAATCCCAATTAATTAAGAAATCCACACCTCTAGAATCAGAGCATTGAATCAGTTGTTAATCAACACAGATTTTAGCAGGAAGATAGACAAATGAATGAACCTGACGTCTAAACTCAGTTCCACATAATAGCAGCCAACCCCTCTACGCCAAAGTTTTAATTTTGAGTGTGAATACTGAGACTCGATATTATCAACTCCTAAACAAGTAAATGCTGATTGACGCGGGGCTCCCTTAGGTTTGGCATAGTCACTTGCTTGAGAACGTTTTGGACGAGCAGCCCGGCTACAACAGCCATTGTCGTTGGCAAACTTGCGGCGCAAACACCTTCTTTCTTCAGTGTTTTCTCGTCTATGTTAGAAGCCACAACTAGTGGAGGAAGACACTGAAAAGACATCTTCGTATGTTACAGATATGCGCTGAGAGTCAAATTTGTAAGAGGTTTGTCACCAATCAATCTGTACCGGCGCCACTTAGCATAATGTACAGCCATACATGCAACAGGAGGTTGGGGGTCTGCCCCCACCCGACTTAGGCCAGACCCCCCGGATGGGGACCCCCATCCGATTTTTCTGCCAAGTATATTTTTGAGCGATTTTTTGCGATTTTTTACAATTTCAGACACAAAAATCGCCAAAATCGCCTGTAAAACAGCACACTTTTAGCTGTATTTCAGCCCAAATTAGCGTTTTTTTGACGATTTTCAGCCAAAATTTTTAGCCTTTTTAGTATCCCACTCCCCTAGATTTGGGCTCAGACCCTACCCCGGCCAGCGCCAGACCCCCACCCTCCTCCTCCCATCGGCGGATGATCTGTTGCCTGTATGTCCATAGCAGTTCACACCAGTACCGTATCCAGGGCGTGTAGGGTGGTACATCAATACAGTCCCCTCTGTGGTTGAGCTACGAAGAAAAAATCGGTCAAAAAATACGAGAAACGAATAAATTATGTACTAAAACTGTCTATTTTATGCTCAGAATGTCTATTAAATGACATCACCATGAGGTCAACGCGCCAGGCACTCTCTTAGTACCTGGCGCCCAACAGCATGGCTAGAGTGGCTGGTAGTGATAGAAGAGAGACGTCCGAGATGACGAACCACGGGGGTCGCGAAATGGACCACATAGATAGGTCTGATCGTAGGCCGTAAGGCCCCCGCAAATCGGACCGGATCGTCTATTAAATGTAATTTTTGAAACGTTTCTCGCCCTGGCCGAGCAGAAGCCAAGCTAGACCCCTTCAAACTACATGAAAAACTCTTCTTGTACTAAAACTGCTAATTTCACGCTCAGGAATAACACCTTATAAACGCGTTTCTGAACGTTAACTAACAAAATTTTCTCGCCCTATTTGGGTAGCGGCCCAACTAGGTTTCTTAAAATCTTATGCCCCAATTGAAAAATACGTTGAAGTTACGTTACAGCAACACATGTAGAAAATTACTGCGACTAGCTTGACATGGTTCCCACTAAAGTTCTTCTGTTCTTTCTACAGAACAGAACGCAGGCTTGCAGCAAAAGACAAAGGCAGCAGTATGTCAGAAAGAGAAAAAGTCATACAGCGAAGCAGGCCGTCCGCCCGGGCTCGATGTACTGGATATGACCGGAAATAGCATTCTCGCTCACTCCAGATTCCATCCAGACCTGGCTCAGCTCATTACAGGCCTAAAAGAAAGAGATAAGTAGAGCTGGGAGCATACATATAACAGGGGGTCTGCCCCACCCGACTTAGGCCAGACCCCGGACGGGACCACCGAGACGATTTTTCCGCCGCTCCGATTTTTCTAGCAAGTAATTTTTTGAGCCAATTTTTGCGATATTTTGCAATTTCAGACACAAAAATTGCCAAAATCGCCTGCAAAATGACGATTTGTAGCCGAAAATTAGCGTTTTTTTCGATTTTTGAACGTTTTCTATTGCCCAACCCTTCCCAAAATTTGGGCTCAGACCCCCAACCCACTACCCCTCGGCGGGTGACCTGTTACATGTATGGCTGGGACTGGGAGGATGCAACTTGCAAGTGGAGTAAGTAACTCACGGCATTCACTGTCATCCTAGCCTCGTAGTTGTCTACACAGCTGAGCACGAGATCAACTGCGTCTCCAGACAAGCTTCCATGCCTGAGACACGGAACAATGGCGGACAACTGCTACCAACCAACCAAAAAACACAAGTAACTCACTTTATTCTGTCGAGAAACTTGTCAAAGTTGTCCACTTTTGTTATGTCGTAGTTATGTATCTCAATTTCCACATCTGGATTGATATGTCTAGAATGTGGTGGCTCAGACGCAAGAAAGTCAGAAGCACAGCACGGCTTAGACAGCATTACCAACAATTTCTTACATCTGTCACTCATCCAGTTGCTTTTAACCTAATCGACCGCTTCTTCAATTTATTTCATTCCTAACGTTTCTCAGCTCAGTCCGTACAGAAACGGTGACAACACTACCGCAGACCAGTGAGACTTGTGCATGAAGTTGAACACGTACTGCAAAGTGATCTTGGCGGCTTCAACTTTAGACAGTCCGGCTTGGTGCGGCTGATAGAAGAGACGATTCATGTTGGCCAGCTCCACTTTGTCGTAGTCGAACAGAATCAGCTGAAAGCAGCAGATCGGCCAATCAGACGGCAGCCACTCCCACTCACTTTTCCCAGCCCACACCGGGTCAGCATTTCAGAGACCACGCTGCCCACGCCGCCGACACCCACCACTGCCATTGAGAAACTGCGCACCTTCTACAACAACAGTCTTACTGCACTATCTTCTATGAATCATGCATGCGTCTAAGCCACGGCACGGGGTAGGCAGGGACGGAGGGTCTAACCCCATCGGGGAACCCAAGACCTGGACAGCGGTCAAAAATATAAAAACACAAAAATCTAGCAATCTGGATTTCTGTTAAAACACGCGGATGAACAATCCAAAGCTTAAAATAAAAAGCGTATTTATAGGTAGGGTTAAGTAATTTTCCGTTGGGAAATTGCACTGCTGCTCAAAAATTGCTTCGTAACAGCAACACTGCACGGGGAATCCATCGCCAACGATCCCGACCTCGACCTGGCTTCTCCAGGAAGAGGATCACTGTTTATTGGATAAAACGGATAGTACCTCATAGTCTTCAACAATACCCATGCGTTTCAGTGCCATAAGACGGCTGAAATCAACGGAGAATGATTATCACAAAAATGTCTTGTATGCAAACCAAAGCAACGTGCCTGTACGGATTTGAGTCTTTCACTTCAGCACTCATCTTCGTAATTTTGGTTCTACCGCCAGTGAACGAATGTTCAGTCTGCGCCTGCTGATGCGAACATTCGGCTTTAACTTGGTCCCTTAACTCTTTCATTGACTTTCGCAGATCGTTCATTCGTTTATCCATGGCAGTTCTTTTTCAATCACACCTGCAATGTCCCAACGCATAAACGGAAATATGTACCCTATCATTTTGATAGATGCAAATTATAAACTGAACCAGTAACAGACATAACCCTTTCAATTCACCTGTGTCCTATTGCACAGTAAACACCCACCAACACAAAGTTTGTGTTCGTCATTAAATTCTTGTGTTCGCCAGTTTTCGCCGAACCACCCTCAAACTCCAGACGAACACAAAAAACTGGCGGGCGAACACACACAAGACCAACACCTTCGACACCTACCAAACACCCTGAACACCACCCCGAACACATTAGGGACTAGAGATGCAACCGTAAAAAAATACCGGATACCGTATACCGGATAATTTTTCAGAAAACCGGATACCGGATAATAATTTATGATCGTCAGGTGTATAGCAAACAGGAATCAAAGTTAGATAGAAATTTCTTTTTTCTTCACGAAAAAGTCCAATTGATTAATTTCCTGTTGCTAAAACTGTTTTAGTTGATTATGTAAAGAGCGAATCGTTATGCCGAAAGAGAAAACAAGTAAAATTTGGCGTTTTTTCGCTGAAACGGAGGATGGACACTCTGTTTGTAATGTTTGCGTATCTCAAGAGGAAAGGATCAGTGCACTGGTTCGATGATTAATCGTCTGAGACGTGACAAAGATCAGTACAGACAGTACATTAATGATGAGGTGCCTGACGCTCCAGTGCAACAGAACATTATGATGAGAGAAGAAGCCGGTTGGCTTTAGATAAGGCTGAAAAATTGCTGTTAATCAAAACAAATCTGAAATTTTTAACTTTCCGCATGTTTAAGAGATAGTATGGTCGAGTTATTTAGTACAAGTAGCACTGGTGTAGCTGTTATGTAGTACCGGTAGTTAACTATCCTGGTGATTATGCAGAGTAAACGAGAAACGGACTGTTTAGAAACAGAGCTGAAGTCAAAACACACACAATTCAGACTTAGGGTTCTGAAATTGCGGTCACTTGAAGAACGTCGTTTGATTAAAGATCTGGTTATGGTGTACAAGATTATTTATGGTCAAGTGGATGTTCCTTTTGATAGTTTCTTTCAGTTTGCTAGGGTTCAAGGTACTCGAGGTAATGCCTTAAGCTGTATGTTCAATTTTCGCGTACAGATGCACGTAAGTATTACTTTGCTAACCGTGTTGTTTCGATTTGGAACGACCTACCTGAACATGTTGTAACTAAACGTACTGTTGGTTCTTTTAAACAAGGTTTGCTTTCTCTAGAGTGGGGTAATTATTTACGGAGCCGTTATGTAACTGGTTTATCTTAAGCACGCTTATGGTGGGTGAGTAGCCGGTCAATCGGCCCTGCCTACCCCCTTCTGTCCGGCCAAGTGATTGGTTGGACTGTGTTTGTTTTTAACAACCTTATCTTCGTGTTGATAAAGTTTAAAAAAAGCAACAATATTACATGGATGGAACAGTTGCAGAGCTGTACAGCTACCATCTAAAATATCCGGTATTATCCGGAATTAGGAATACCGGATACCGGATAGTGAAGTGAATAGACCCAAAAAAATACATACCGGATAATCCGGTATAGATATACCGGATAATACCGGATTACGGTTGCATCTCTATTAGGGACACTAGAAACATTTTAGAAACACTTAAATTGGTAATATCGCGAGCGAGAGAGTGAGAGTCTTTCATTCAATTCATTCGTTCTTATCTTTTCTTTTTCTTCCTTTTTTTGCTCTCAGCAAGAATTATTAAACAAAGATTTACGCGCCGCGCGGTCTGAGAATAATGGCCTGGGCGACAGCTGTACAGAAATTTCGGCGCCCAATTTTAACTGCATCATCCAGATATTGGGAGATCACTTTTGAACCTTGAATTTTGAACACAGACGACCGAATATAGTATCAAATGGCTGCCGAGTGCTGACGATCTCTTGATTATTATTTTACACATCAACGTCTAATTACTGCATGCTATATTCAGCTTTACCTCAGATACGTGTTTTCGGTCTCGGAACAAATCCTGTAAAACGTGCGCACCCAAATTGTAAATCTTTAACAAATATGACCGAATGCGGTATCAAACAACTGCTTTTGACTTCTACATTATTGTTTTACACACCAGCACATCCACAACCAATTACTGCATGCTATCTCAGATTAAGCATTCAAGTCATATCGCCTTACTTCATCGATTATCTGCCGATTTCCCTCGGAACCCTACTTAGAAAACTTGCCATAAAATTCATACGTATGGACGTACATTCGTGCCTAAGGCCGGATCGGTTGACCATTACCCTAGCTACAGAATTAGCACAGTTAGAAACATTGGGATCTAAACCCCAGGACGGTAGGACTTTTTGGCTTACCACCCCCTCAGCCCCCCTCAGGCGCTCTTACCCCCCTCAGCCCCCCTCAGGAATTGAAAATTCTACCACCTCGGCCGAAATGCTAGCCCTAATCAGTGTGACTCTGTAGGTGGTGTAGTGTACTGGCGTCTCTGTCTCTGTAGTGTACTGGCGAGGCGAGTCAGCAGGAAAATTGGTGTCTGCAGGCATTTTTCACAAGATACTCCGGCACGGAACGACCAAACCGCATTTTGTGTCAGATTTTTGCAATCTGCAAGTCATTGCGGATCCATTCGTGTATAGAACGTCAATCTAGCACAGATTCTAAACTAACAACGATGCTCTGAAGTAGAGGCTCAAATTTCGATTTTTCGGCCCGACCACCCCTACTTTGGAGAGGGGCCCTGGCGCTCGGGGGGTCCACTGGAGCTCATCCATTAGCTTCACAGTTTTTGGACACACGCATAATGTAAAAATGAGCAAAATCGGAGATGTGACCCAGACCAATTTGGGGAGCGATCCTGAATTCTGTCAGAAATTGCGACTTAAGCATAAATGAGCTCAAGCAGAGCAGCTTATTTTAATCTATTTTACCGATAAATAAGCCAAAAACCTTGATTTTAGTAAAGAAATCGGACTTTTTGCGTACCGTCCTCTCCTCAACCACCCATCAGCTGCCGTTACCCCCTCCGAGCTCCTCATGATTTGAAATTCACCATCCCGCCGAAATGCTACCATGTCTGCTTCTGCCCTCCTGCTTCAAGTGTGCCGATTGGGCAACTCTTCAGTGTTGCTGCAGATATTTCTAACATACATGTAGCTGGTTTTTCAGCTGGGAGGTGGAATTTTTCTGATCCAAAATAGGGTTCAGGGCTATGCCCAAAGTGGGTTTCGGCGACCTTTTCTGGGCTCAAAACAGCTCAAAATCTGTTAAAAATCCTGTCTGAAGTGCAAAAATACCGTTTAAAACCGTATTTTTGCTATAAAAAACGCTAAAAACCATATTTTTTATTTAAAATGTGTAAAAAAGCAAATTTTGCTTTAAAACGTGCAAAAAAACATTTTATTCGACATAATACAGTTAAAATGCATTTCTGGAACCTTCTTTAGAGATTTTGAAACCCAAATTAGGGTTCCGGAACCCTATTTTGGGCCTCTAGTAACCCAAATTAGGGTTCCGGAACCGGAACCCTATTTACGAGGGTTTCAGTAACCCAAATTAAAACCCAAATTTGGGTTCCGGAACCATATTTTGGGCCTCCAGAAACCCAAATTAGGGTTCCGGAACCCTATTTACGGTTTCAGTAACCCAAATTAGGCTTCCGGAACTGTATTTAGGGTTTCAGTAACCCAAATTAGGCTTCCGGAACCCTATTTAGGGTTTCAGAAACGCAAAATAGGTTTCCGGAACCCTATTTAGGGTTTCAGTAACCCAAATTAGGCTTCCGGAACCCTATTTAGGGTTTCAGTAACCCAAGTTAGGCTTCCGGAACCCTATTTAGGGTTTCAGTAACCCAAATTAGGCTTTCTGAACCCTATTTAGGGTTTGAGAAACCCAAATTATGGTTCCGGAACCCTATTTAGGACTTCTAAAACCCTAATTGGGGTTCTAAAACCCTGTTCAGGATCTCTAAAACCCTAACCAGGGCTTTTGGAACACTGTTTGCAGGTTTAGAAACCAAAAATAGGGTTTCAAAAAAATCCACCTCCCCCTGAATCCCGCTGGGGCGGAATTTTCCTCGAAAATCGGGCCTGGGAAAAATCTCCCCATTCCAACCCACCTACATGTACTGTATGGTTCTAAACCTAAGCGTCGCCTTGAAAACAGAGAATGCCGAGGAATTAATGTTTCTGAGAGCTGGTTTTAACTATACCATCCATTTCTGAGTTGTCTAGGAAAAACTGCTTTTACTGCTCCAGAGAGATACACTTGGTATAAATTTTTTCCCTCCTAATATCGACCTTTTTCGATATCGATATATCGTGGGAACCCTAATGGGCACTGTTTTACTTGTAAGGGGCCGTCCATAAACTACGACGTTCAAAAATGAAAAATTTTGGACCCCCGCCCCATCCCGACGTTTTTCGACGTTTTCAGCACAACCCCCTTAAAAAAGTGCAACGTTCTTGGCTGACACCCCCCTCCCCGACTGAACTTGGTGCTGTGTCCGACATTAGAAAATCTTCAATAATGAGAAGCTGTGAAAATGAAACTTTTTGACAGTGACCTACCATTTTGTCGGTTGGAAGCATGAACTGGGTTGAGTTTTCCTTGTATATAGTTGTGGACAAAAGCTTCCTAAGCACCTAAAAAACGTCGACGTTTTCGACACCAATCCCCCACCCCCTGCGACGTTTTCCGACGTTCAACCAACAACCCCCACCCCCTCTCTGAACTTCGTAGTTTATGGAGAGCCCCTAATGGCAAAGATCTAAATTTTCGTTTTTTCTGCAAATGTCGTACATTCAATTTTACGTCTGGCATAGTTATTCTAGAATATTTTTGAGTGCAAAATAGTTAGGATACCTGAAACTTTCTGAGATTATTTGCAGCTTTAACTATGTACTGTAAGTTGTGCTTGGTAATATTTAAATATGATTCTCAGTTTTAAGAGGAAAGGAAACGTGCGACAAATCCTTGAATCCAGAGTTTCTACGGTTTTGGGTATGCTCAGGCTATCTATTTGTGCTTCCACTGTATGTTTATTATATTATGCTTGAATGCTACTAGACTTCTGGAAATGAACATTTTTTTGTAGGAAAGCGCATATCTGTTGCCTGCTTGAAAACATACCTACTGTACATACTATACTGCAATTCTTTGAGGACAGGAATTTATCATCAAACCTCAAGTAGTCTCAAAAACCTGGATTATAAAGTTGGATACCTAAAGAGCACACAAAAAAGAAAGAGACATCGCAAGTGGGTCGTAAAAGGACGGTAGGGCAGTCTGCCTAGTTCAGTTTTCTATTGTAGGGCTTACTGTAGCATGATCCTTGGTTTTAACTTGTGGTTGGCAAATTTCTACCTACTTGAATTTCCCAAAACCATATATTTGTTCCAAGTGTCAATAAACAGCTCTTTTACTTTATAAGCAAAGCATGAAAGCATGTCTATATTTTCCACGCGTTGAATTTAGCGGGAAAATTATTGATGTTCAGTAGTGCGTTTGCCTTACTTCACATCCTTCATTGTGGGTACTGTAGTCGGAGGGCAGCGCGAACGAACAGCAGTCGGCACCGTGGCTGCCTCGTTTCGGCATTGTGCTGTGTTATAAAATGTTTTTGAGGGTTTGTATGTTGTAATTGAGCACGATTATCAGGAGCAGCCATCTGTGCAAGTATCTATTGTGGTGTTTGTGCGAGGAGGACTATGTCGTCAGTGAAGGAGCGGCAATACGGGTCCGGTCAGTCTGAACTGAGCAGTGGTGGTCAGCAACGGCCTTCTGACCGAGCAGCGATGACTGCAGCGTGTGGTCGGTGCTCTGGAAAGGTGCTGCCGCAGCGACAATTGAGGCTGTGTTCTCTGGTTGCATTTTTTCTGCTTTGCTCATCGCGTCTGCCGCGTTCTCACTGCCACACCGTTCACAGAACGTTTTTCGTGCCTCAGAACGCCCCTCTCGGACATCCGGTGGTGGACGTGTCCTTTCTGCAGTCCGACTGGGACCAGATCTCATTAGATTTGAATGCAGCTAATGCCCATTACTTCGCACTGCACCGTGGTGCACTCGTAACTGCAAAGTCGGTCTCAACACTGGTCAATTCGGCCTTGGACTTGGATCTGATTCTGAGCAGGCGCTCATCCGTCTCTGGTAGCTCTTTCAAACGTCTCAAGTCCTACACTGTGCGTGTGGTGGACGCTCATTCTCATGATCTGTTCCGTTTTCCATCGAATCTCTACAAAGGAGCCATTCAGTCTGACGCCTCGGTCGGTTCGTTGGTTCCTGGACTTGTGCGAATCTCTGCAGAACCTCATTTGGCGGACTCTCTTCCAATCAACTATACAGTCATCTTCCAGAGCGACGAACAGCCGTTGTTTCGCGTGGCATCTATTAACGATCGGTACGGGGCCTCGTACGCACAGGTTCTTACATCGGGCTTTCTCTCAGATCGGCAGGGCTTGCATCAGCTGACCGTGAGAGCTGTGGACGCACACGGATGCATTGCAGAAACTCAGATGCACATACAAGTGTCCGACCGTGTGTCTGCCCCTCCCGTCTTCTCTGCCAATCGTTACGTAGCGGCCATACCCGTTCGTACCTCCGTCGGTTCTAACGTTCTGCGAGTGCGAGCTCGTTCGGCCGGCGGTTATGGCGGAGTCACCTACCGATTGCAACCTGAAAGTGTGCCGTTTGACGTCGACTCTCTATCGGGCGATGTTTTTGTCCGAAAGCCTCTTGAAGCCCGTACATATAGCTTCGTTGTACTTGCTGCCGATGCCAAAGCTAGCGTCAAAGCTGCGTCCGTCAAGATTACTGTGCAGAAATCTGTGCGCCCATCCGAGTCGGCCAAAAAGCCCGGCCGCGGACGTTTCCGACGCGAACTGGGACCAGCCGGCTTGTCTTTTCGGATGAAAGAGAACAGTCCGCTGGGTCTACTGCCCAACGCAATTCCTCTGTCATCCAATGAACGCATCAAAGACTGGCATTTAGCCGGCAACGATTACGTGAGTGTGCATCGCAACGGAACTCTGGAGCTAAAAAAGAACCTCAATTATGAGTTGCATCCGCGCCTGGAGTTCAGTGTTATTTTGGAGAACAGCATCAGTCCTCAAGGTAGGCATTGTTTGATTTGTCTATATTACGCACAGCGCGCTCCGGGTGTCAGGTTGAGTGTTGTTGATTTTATTGTTTTTATGACACTCGGAATGGGTTGTCAATTAGGGTACTTGTAGTATTTGTGGCACCGCGCTGACTGTGTGGTGTGGTTTATTCATGTTTTGAGGCCAATGCCTAGAGCGCAATGCCCAGCCGGTGTTCATGACAATTTTGCAACAAATTGCTCACTCACAATAGCTTATGACACAGGTTTCTATTTTCGTTCGCTGAATTCCGTGAGTCATCTGTCCGCACCTGGCTCTCGCTTTGTTTGCAGCCGCTCTAATTGTGTTGTGGAGATAGCCTCCATTGCCGATGAATGGGGACGGGCTTTAAGTAGAAAGTTTGCTCTGGAGGCTGGTGGCCTAATCTAATTTGTGAGGCACATGATAGCTTTGGGATGTGTTGCGAAGCCCTACGAGAGGGAGGCCTCAGGTGCAATGCTTGTGCCGGACACGCCTGGCGCTCTTGTTTATTTGATGGCCACGCCAGAAAATTCAATTTTAGCGCCATTATTACGCTCCGCTGAGGAAATCCATTTTTCGATCGTTTTTCCTCTCCGCTCGCAACTTATCGTCCGGGAGCTGCATTTAATTTCTGACTGCTCGCTGCTTGATTGGCTCTATCTGCTGACCACTGGTCGGCTAATGTGTGTGCTTCTCTGTTGGTGTGCCTTAGCGAAAACACATTGCGTGCAGTGGAACTACATAAACACATGCACTTGATTGAGTGTGATTTAGCTGTACGTCGGCGTGCTCTGTGTCCGGCGGCGGCGGCGACAGCGGCAGTGCGCATTAATTTCGCTTGGTGCCTGACTCGGACCTCGTAAAGCCGTCAGTGCACATATGCGAAACAGTCGCTTGGCTTGGCTTGGCCTGCGTCCCTGCACTGCACATGCTGCACAGCAGACAGCACAACAACAACAACAACAACTTATGTGTGCGTAATGAAGGCAGAGGTGCGAAAGGTCATTGCGAGACGGCTACGAATGCCGTCATCATCGGTTGGTCAGTTTGTGATCGATCGCAGTCGACCATCGCATGTGTAGGCCGAGTGTAGACTGGCACGGATGCGTAGCCGTTAGTTCTCGGACACAAGACTGACCTTGGGGGCCGCACAGCAGCGGTTTGTTCGCTTGCACCACCGCCTTGCCACTTTTGCGCCCCGCTTTTGTGTTCGATTGAGCGCACACGACCTCTCCACAGTTCCCACGCACCTCTCTAATTCGGTTAATTCCCAAATTGGCGCGACTTGAGTACAGTCCGTCCACCGCTAACCGACTCAGTGCTAGGGAACTTGCTAGTCGCTCAGAAGACAGAAAATCGGTAGAGAACTGTTTTCTGTCCTTTCTTCTTTTACAGTATCAGTTTGCTGCGTTAGCCCGACACTGACAGTCTGGTAAATTAAGCGTCTATGCCCAGAAACCTTTTGTTGCTTACCTGACTGACTATGGCTATGGAGAGCAATAAATGACTACAACGCCGTTTTGTTAGCCATAGACGGTTACGGCTCCGCGACCGGACCGGGCTTCGCAGCCATCTATGGCTACAAGGGAGGCGCCTCCCCACTTCTGGCTATAAAAGCTACAGAGCTACGTATGGCTAATATGGCTACGTAGCCGTCTTTAGCCAAAAGTAAGTAGGCCTATCTGTGTAGCTTTCGATGGCTATCCGGTCGCGGATCCGTAGCCATAGAAGGCTACAGAGCCATCTAAAGCTAAGTAACCATCTATGGCTAACAAGCGGTCTTGTAGTCATAGATGGCTCTCCATAGCCATAGTCAGTCAGGTAAGCAATAAAAGGCTTCTGGCCATAGACGGCGTAATTTACTTGACTGACTGAATAAACGCACCGAACACTTGAAACCGAAGCGGAACCTGGTTCACAGTTGGCATGGCATACGTGTAAATTTCAGCGCTACTTCTTGCTCCTCAATACCGTAGCCACCCACGTTCCAAGGCTAATCCTTGTGACAAGCCTTTTAAGTCAAAACAAAATTTTTCGCTATCAAAATTGGCTGATCGCGTTGCCCCGCTTGGCCGTTCCTGGCTCGTCTAATGTGTCGATGATTAGAGTTAGTTATGCGATACTACGTACTGCTCAAACAGCGAAGAGAGTTCAAAGTTTCAATAATGTTTCACTTGAAATCAGGCGGAAGTAAGAGAGCGCGCTGATAGAGAGAGGGCACATACGACACGAATTAGTGGAATGGGTCGTAAAGCGTCTAATCAATGCGTGCGGCTTCCCTTTGCTTCTCTGCTGTGGTTTAGGGTGTGCGTGGAGGTGGCGTGCTAATCAGAAAGGACCGGCTGTCCATCGGTCAGTAATTAAGCAAATCCTTGCCGTCAGACTTAATCAGACGAGTGCTAGAGGTGACGCAACCCAAGTCCATTCATTTTGCGCTAAGACCATTTAAGGGCATTGTAACGGCTGGTGGCCGGCCAGGGCCTGGCGACCGCGGCTAATGACTGACAGCACCCTCAGCTAGGACGTTGTTGCTATTCGCTTATTTGCCCCGCTGATGGGACTGAGTCATAAATGTGCCATTACGTCCATGCCCTCCTCTCCGTTGGGGGACACCAAATGCGTCCTGTTTGCCAGCGACTTGCAGCTCAATAAGCGACCTACAGAATACGTGCACTGTACATTGCCTTTTCGCTCCTTCGTCCAGGTCCAGTGACTTTGCGGCAGCTGCTTTGCGTGTAGTGTGACGTACTCTTTATCGTAGTTATCGTCGCCAATTAAATGCAACGCACGGGCACGACTGCTGAGTAAACGCTGCGTCGACGAAATAAAGCCAGCTTTTAGAGCTACTAATGGTGTGCTATTATGTACCAGCCTTCGAGCTATTGGCTCAATTGTCCGTTTATGTTGATGTGCGTAGTACGAGCGGTTTCTCTCTGTCTTAGTGCTCAGAACATTACTCAGCTAACTCACCTACACAATTATTTGAAACGCAAGGGTTTATAGCTGCAGGAAAACCTGCTACAGTCACGCATCTCGTGGCTAAGTTAAGTGTCAGTGGCACGTAGTTGTTTTATGCCTTGCAGGATGTAAGCCGAAAAGTCTATTTGAGTTAGTCTGCTGGAAGACATTTTGTCAAGCAACAATCGAGTGTGCCGGTGGGGATCGTTTGTGGGTTTGTTTGAACCATTCTGGGCCGAGGTAGCGTCAGCGTTTGGCTGGCACCCGGCTGACAGCATTGTATGGCTGAATAGCCTATCTCTTGAAAGATGTTTTGTGAAACACCAACCCCCATCGCGCTCTCCTCTCACTCTCTTTGGTTGGGGCCATAGCGTGGAATCAAAACCAATCGTTGCTCATTTTTTGCCAAAAAGTTAAGGTCACTCACTACGCATTTATATTTCTGAATTTTGACGTACATCTCAAAGTTCCGGGTTATGCAGTGAGTTGCGCTGTTCCAACAAGATTAATATATGTCTGAATTTTTAGTTTAGAATTATTTCCCGACATTGATAAGTATGTAGAAATGTCTTGCTTATAGATGGTATTGGCTCAAAAATGTTAAACAAGTTTATATCGGGAGGGGTGTATGTGGCTTCTCGGTTGAAGGGGATTGAAGAGTATAAAATCGCTTTCACAAAAGGGGTCGATTCAAGGGGTAGCGCCTACCGGCGGGGGTATGGCCGACAGATCATACCCATTCGGCGTTTTGACTTTCGGCATTTCGTTACCTTTCGACATTCTGAATTCGGCATTTTGTAGCCAACCCATGTTGATAGCGACTCTTTTGGGGGAATCGGCCTACCCTCTGGCTCTCACTCACTGAAAACTGATACCCCTCCAAATTTTTCCGGCCAATGTATGATGCTGTCAACGTTCTAAGAGAGTTATTGAGTGAGCATCTTACGGCGGCGTGTCAAGCGGTTTGTCTGTTTACATACATATCCGCCGCGACGTCAGATAGAGTGGCATTTATGCCTTTAGAGTATTTTATTTGCTTCGACAAACAGAAGGAGTGCGTGAGGTGCTTAAGGGCAAAGTGATGCTAAAGGCAAACGTCATCGATTTGATGGTCTCAACTTAGTCGGATAGTACGGCGTGTCGTAATGAGATCAGCATTGAGCGGTTTGTCGCGCGCAGAGGAGTCTAATCAACAATTCTCGCCCGTCGGCCCGTTGCCAGCCGTCCAGCTACTAATGAGATTGCTGCTCGAGCTGGGCTCGCCGCCTCGGGCCGACCGCGTCGTAGTGCTAATGAAAAGTGTATGCGCTGCAAACACATTGACAAGGCAGTAGTCGGTCGGTAGCCGCCACCGCCATTCAAAAGTGCACGCGTTGCCCTGGTCTTCAGGGACTACTTGCACTCGCCATATGTGCGCTATTTCCAGTGCTTTGATGTGCGCTTGCACTTATACTGCACGTGGTTGCTATTCCTGAGGGAGCAGGATTTGAATCGTGTAGTTAGTTGAGCTGGCTTCCTAAGACAGGTTCGGTGGGTGCCGGATCGACCCGTTCTGGAACGTCATTTTAAGGCCATCTGGCTGCGATCATTTGGTTCGGCGCTGGTTTTGTGCCTGGGTGGTGTGCTTGGCCGGCCACTTCATCTGATATTGACAGGCCAGCAATGCAAAGTTGCTTCAAGCATGAATACCAGTTCGGCACGATATGTGGGCGGCAGGGATTTTGCTGATAGCACACGGTTATTATTTCAGAAGACACGCCTGTTAGTATTCGAATCGATGTCGACGATGTGCCTGAGAAGCCAAAGTTCATCAACCGTCCGATGCCCTATCAGGCGGTTGTGCCGGTCGACAGTCCGGTCGGCTTCAGCATCTACAAGTTCACGGCGCGGGACGAAGCTGGAGACGGCGACGAAGACGTCGGCTATGTCTTGCTCAACACTGAACGTAAGTTACGCTGTCAATTTGGCTTGGTGAGTACGCATGATTGTGTAAGCTATTCTTGGGCCGAAATTCACTTAAACTTGAGCGGGCCAATCGAACTGAGAAAGAGGTTTTTGTAATGGAGCTTGAAATTTGATTTCTCGGCCAAGTTCGTTTGTCTACTCGCACTATGCTGAAAGGCTAAAGAAGGGAGCACATTTTAGCGCCCGACATGTTCGACATTGATGCCAGCGGGTGGATCAAGACAAAGAAAAAGCGCTACGAATTGGGCAAAACCTACCACGTTTACGTGCAGGCTAAAGATCGCACGCCGCTTTCCACTCCGATGGACGTGGATGAGAGCGAGGTTGCCGTCTTGGACGTTCGAGGAGGCCCACGACCGCCGCAGTTTTTCGAGCAGCAGTACCGAGTCGAAGTCCCGGAGGATACACCAGCTGGAGCGAGGTTTTTCTGCGCTCCCATCGTTTCCTAGCAATTTGTTTATGGCCCGTTTTGCAGCATCGTACGCATCAACGCCAAGCCATTTCCATTGCCGGGGCTTCCTCAAGAGCCCATTCGTTTCGCACTGGGCAAGGACACCGAGAATACAAACGACCGCAGGTCGCTTGAGTTTGAAATCAACGCTGAGAACGGGGTCGTAAAACTGATGCAGACGCTTGACTATGACGACCCCACCAAGAGCAGAGTGTACAAGTTGATCGGTGAGCTGCTTACACGCTAGCTATCCGATAAAAACTGTGTGTTTTCAGTGACAGCTAATGAGGGGTCTCAGAGAAGCCAAGTGCCGTTGGAGGTGCGAGTCACTGACGTCAACGACAATCCGCCGGTCTTCACTCAGCCGTTGTACACCAAAACGATCAAGGAAGATTACCCGCTGGGACAACAGATCCTTAGAGGTGAGCAAAAAATTTATGGCTCTTGCTCAGTGGGTGCCATCTAAATTGCTCGGTAGCCTTGGCCCACTCCAATAGGTTGTAACCGTTTTGCGCCATCTCCGAAATCGAGGTTGTTGGGGCCGGCTAATAGCGATTTTGGCAGTGTTCCGGAAACGCTCTTTCTACTGCATTTGCTCGTTAACTGCTCGACACGGCTGGGCCACTGCGCCTGGCACCAGCAGTTGGTTGGCGACCATTAATTTGCTGGTCTCAGCATACGCCACCTAAACGCAGTCTGGGTCGACGCCAACTTTATCGCCAATGGGCGGCAGGGCAGTTGGCGCGGGATATTCTGACTAAAGTTGAGATTAGCTAGAGTAGCTTAGGTAATGAGACAGTTTGTGCTCTTGGTTGCAGTGGATGTGCGTGACCGTGACTCCGGTCGGAACGCAGAGGTGCAGTACGAGCTGGACGATCGCAATTTCACCATTGACCACCACGGTCGCATATCTGCCGTTCTGCGCTTGGACGCCGATCAGCAGTATCGCGGCTTTTTCATTTACAAGTTCAACGTGGTGGCCAGAGACTTGGGCCAGCCGAGCTACTCGGCCAGTGCCAAGGTTCACATCAGAACGGAGAACGTTAACGACGAGCGACCGGTCTTCCTCAATAGCACCGGACTCTACCTGGGATGGGTGGCTGAGGATGCGCAGGGAAATACGCCTATCTTAGCCGTGCAGGCGCGCGATCCGGACAGAGATCAGGTGGCCTACAGCTTCGTGGCGCCGAGTGGACGACGCACCAACCAAGTGGGACTGTTTCAAATTGATAAAGATACAGGTAGAGTTTGGCTGGAGTGAACGACCGCCAAGCTTTAGCCACTGGTTTTAGGAATGATTAAACTAAAACCGGATGTCCGTTCCGAACAACTCAAAGACGAGATGTACAACTTAACGGTAGTGGCTGTGGACGACGGTTCCTGCTGTCCGGACGGACCGCATAAGCAGCACTCGAGCACCGCCCAAATTACCATCAGTAATAATGCTGATCGATTCTGCAGACTGTTGGCACTGAGTGAGTGACGGTTTGCAGGTGTGGATGATGTCAACGACAACAAGCCCAAGTTCCCGGACTGCGAGAAGTACAGCCGAATTGCGAAGATCAAAGAAGGAAGACACATCAATCAAACCGTCATAACGGTAGGTGTCTGTTTGACCATGTTTTGACTGAGCTAACCTATAATATTGAAGGTGAGAGCGGTAGACGAAGACTCAAACGAGAATGGTCAGGTTATTTACAGTCTCTACCATCCGAAAGGACAGTCGCGCAAGCCTTTCACCATTGATTTTCAAACTGGTGTGCTTCGCGCTTCTCCTTACGTGGAGTTTGACCGAGAAACACGACCGTACGAGGATGTTACTGTCAAGGTTTCGACCCATTAACTCTCTGCATGTCTCGCAGTTCGAAGCCCGCGCACTTTTTAGGCGACAGACAAAGGCAAACGTCCGTTGATCGGCTTTTGTCGATTTACAGTTGAAGTTGAGGACGAAAACGACAATGCACCACAGTTCAACCGAGCCTCCTACGAAACTTCAATATCTAGAGCGACACCGGTTGGTCAATCAGTGATAAACGTGTTTGCTGATGACAGAGACTCGCCTCCCAACGCCAAGATAACCTACAGTCTGAAGAAAGACCCGTCTGCCGGCAAGGACTTTGACAGAGACACAGACTACTTCACTATACGCAAGGAGTCTGGCGAAATCATGCTTGCAAACGGAGACTTCGGATCTCTGGTACATTTTGCTAGTTTGCATACTTGGTAATTGGGCGGCCCGGCCCTCACCTTCTCCGGCCGTGGTCCCTGGCCGAACTTTCTGGCAAAATTTTTTTGGAAAATCGGAAAGTCTTTGTTTTTGGAAAATCGGCATAGTTCTTTGGCAAGTCTATCGCATTCAGAAAAACTAGCACGCTCAAGTACATTTTCTAGCCACCTCCGAGGTCGCTAGTTTTAAGCACCAGCGGTAATAGTGCGTCGAAAATCGTCCATACACTGCACTCTGAAAGCATCCTTTATCCGCTGTTTACTGGGAGGTTGCGCCCTGGTAACGACATGTCATTTGTACTCTCTCCATGCATACGGCGTTTGAAGTGCTAGCTTTATCGTGCTTGCAATCCTGTGTAGAACCTATGTGACACCACCATGTGCAATGTTTCTCTGACGGTAGCGTAATCAATTGTTTCCTCAGACGTGAGTAAGCCTGCAGCTCAGGAGGATTGAAGCCTTTAAAATATTGCTGTAAGTCAATTAATGTCGGATTATGAAATCAATGTGGCCTGAAAATGCGCTTTTAGCACGTTTTTTCAGTAAGGAGGATAAAAATCGCAATTTTAAGCTGCCAAATAGTGTTTTAGTGCTGAAAACAAGCAAAAAACGACAAAAATTGCTTAAAAAACACCGATTTATCTTAGACATCAGCAGTGGAAACGCCAAATTTTCGGTTTCCAAAGGATTTTCAAGCGAATTTTAAGCTAAAATTTAGTTATTTTTTAGCCAGTTTATTAGTACTGGAGCCCCTACTGTACTTCATTTTTCGGTCGGGGGGTCACTAAACTGTCTGGGGGGTGAGGGGGGTTGGCCATTCTAGGAAGGGGTAACCCCAAAACCCTCCTAGTACCTGTATGCCTGCGACAACCGCAAGAAAACGTTGACGCTGTAATAGCATTCTTGTAGTAAAGCCAGCTTAAAAAACAACTAATGACGGGTGACAGAGCGCTACACCTAGCACTTTCAAAATAGATGTAGAACGTGCTACTTTTCGACTTTTCGTGCATAGTAAAAGTAGTGTGTGCTAGATACAGAGCGTAATACAGTAGTAGTAAGTAGACTTGCCAGTTGTTATAAATTTTTGAGAATGTTACGGCCTCAAATCATACCCCTCCCGTTTTTCCAGTCCATCTATGCTAGTTTGCAAGTTGACCGTTTGGTTTTCAGAAAGTGAACGGCCAGCCAAAAAACAAGTTCCAGTTCCTGGCAGTTGCGACCGACAGCGGAGAGAAGCCGCAGTCAAGCCAAGTTAATGTAGTTATCAACGTGAGGAGCGCTACACAGAGTGCCCCCGTCTGGCGAAAGACTAGTCAATGTCCGGATGTGGTCAAGAAACCGGAGAACGTTCAGGTGACATTCGCACTTCTGCACTGGTTGGCAGTTGGTTATAGACAGTGCAACAGTTTGCTGTTTAGATCAATTCCCAGTTCTTCGCTTGTTACGCAGAAACGGAGAGCAATCCGGGTAACCCAATCAGTTACACGTAAGTGTCTGTCAAAGCACCTACTGATTATGAGTGAACGCGTTCTGTTGACAGGTTGGCCAACGGTGTCAAGTTGGGCACTAACGCTGACATGGATTTTCACGCTTTTCAAGAAAAACGACAAACACCGAGCGGCGCCTTCAGAGATTGGGTTGTGATCAGAAATTTGAAAGGATTGGATTACGAGAAAACGCCAGAATACTCGCTCACCATCACCGCCACCGTAATGCAATGCTGAGACAGCAGCAGCTCGATCTTTTGCATTGTAGGATGTGCGCAGTGGAGTGACATCTGACCACTCGGTTCGAGTTATTTTGGAGGACATTAACGATGAAGTGCCAAAATTTGAACTGGACAAGTTTACTGGAAATGTAATAGAGGAACAAAGTCCGAGCGACACTCCAGTTGCTACTGTGCAAGCTGTAGACGCCGACAAGCCAGGCACCGCCGCTAGTCAGGTAATCCTGGTTGGATCTAACGGTGTGTTGTGTTGTGCAAGAATGCAGTTTAGATCAGATTCGAACTGTTGCCTGGACCAGCCTTCCATCAATTCAGAATCGATCCAACCACTGGACATATCTACGCGCTGCAGCGATTTGATCGTGAAAAGGTTGACTCGTTCATTTTGGACGTTCAAGCCAGCGACGGAGTCAAGTCAGATTTGCCCGGTCAAGACGAACCGAACAAAGGTGCGCGCATATAATTTGGCTACCTTAACTCGTTACGTACTTTTGAATGCCGAAGTAGGTGTTCGTGTCAAACACAACAATTTGAACTTCAAAAAGGGATGTTCCTTTTCCGGAAATTTTCCCTTAAAATTTTTTCCAGTGTTCAGAAATGTCAAATTTCGCTTTTTTTCTTGATTGCACGGAACGCAGAACGGCCTCAACAACCGTAATTGCCTATTTTATCTGGAGTTTATTAGCATTCCTTACAAAACAAGAACGTCACGGTTGAGAATAACTGACTTACTGTGATATCGGTTGCCAAACTTGACGAAATGCATGTTGTCTGATAGTTTACAGCATTCAATTATAGATGATGTCTCCTATTTAGAACTAATTATTATGACAATTGCACAATTATTCTCCACTAATTTCTGAAATTTTTCTGCTTTCGGTTGAATTTTTTTCATTTTTTCTAAGGACCGTCCTTTTTTCCATTGAAAAAATTTATAAGGAACATCTCTAATAGAGATTGCCGCATACATGAACATTTCTACAGACATATAATTTGATGTCAAGGCCACACACAGTAATCACTCTTTAAACCAAGATTAAATCTCTAACCAATACACCGTGGGCATATATGCGTCTGATCAAAGATTCTGTTAACGAAACTTCCGGCATGCGGGTTTCAATCCATGGCTAGCATTTTCTATATGGTACGTCTATGTTATGCAGAACACACAATTTTAGATAGGTTTCGGCTGTCAGCTAGAGTATTGACCCTTCTAGAATTTGTATAATGTGTTTGTAGCAAAGCGTAGCGGGATTGTTGAAAATTGAAGCCGTTATAAAACCGTTACCTATCTGCTTTTTTCAGACATAACAAAAGTGCAGATCCATGTGCAAGATGTGAACGACAATGCACCGACGTTCAATAAGACCCTATACAGAGGCAAAGTCAGCGAGACAGCTCGTGAAGGCCAGAACGTTATGACTGTGAAGGCCGATGATAAAGATATCGGTAGATACATGCTTCTTTCAATTTACCAATTTCGGTCTACCCGCCAAAACCATACATGGCCAAAAAAGGGTTGCGGGGTTGCGGTAGTCAAAATTCAATAAGTTAGAGTAGGTCTAGGTGTTCCTAATTTGGGTCATGTACATGTGCCTAACTTGGGTCGCTCTTCAGAAAATCATCCAAAAACCTTAAAAATAGGTAAAAATCTATCCGGATTTTTGCAAAACTGCACAGGGGATGTCTTACTTATTCTGTGCAAGTGTCGCCATTCTACGTTACCTTTATGTGCCTCAAAATGGCTAATTTTCAAGAGGTGCTTAAATAAAACCTTGCGTTGCAAGACTTAATTTGAGCAAAATTGACCGTTTATCAGTTTTTTTCGCAAAAGACCGCTTTATTCTAGCGAAAATGGCCGCCACGTGTTGTTGTTGTTGCCTTCCAAAAAAGGTTTCCCTCTTCATCTCAAACATCCGTGTTTGGTAGGAGAAATTCAAGAAAAGTTGCCGACTCCACGGGTTTCTCCCATAGGTCCCTGGCAGACAGGTCCGTAGGGTGGCTTGTGCAGCTGAATAGGTGGTTGACACTGTGCGGGGCGATGCCACAGTCAGGGCAGATGTCTGCCACTGTTTGGTCCAGGCGAGCCTTGTAGCTGTTCAGACGGTGGCAGAAGCCTGACCGAAGTTGTTCAAGGAGTGAGCGGGGCTCTCTGCCAAGAGCTTCTTCTGACTTGTGGATGGATGGCCGCCACGTGAGAGGCTGAAACCGACCCAAATTAGGTCCAATTTCTTGCGCAAAACCGCGTTACCGTAGGCGAAAGACAGGCGCATTACTCGCGCATCATGAAGATCTGTACAAAATCGTTTGATGCGTTGGATAGCCCTTGAATTTAGACACTTTTCTGTGAAACGGGCACTTTTATACGTCAACGTAGTAGAGAGTAAGAACGGAAAAGTCGGTTTTCCGACCAAATTTGGTCCACTTACATTTGCTGGTGTTTTTACCGGTTGACCTTTAATTAATACAGCCTAGATGAGGTGTCAGTGTGCATCTATTTATAATGCTATCGGTACCCCGGTACGTTCGCTAATTGTTAGTTTTCTTGGAGTTCAGATTCTCACCTCAAGTACGAGCTTGTGGCTCGTCACGATGGTCAGCTGGACTTCGGAGTCAATCCAAACTCTGGCACTATCTTCGTGCGCAACAAACTGGACTACGAAACGAAGACCAACTACGATTTGGTGCTGAGAGTGACGGACGGAAAGTTCTCCGCCACCACCAGCATACAGATCGACGTTTGTTTGCTGAGTGCGTGTGGTTGAAATACAGCATGGACTTCAGATTATCGACATGAATGACAATGCGCCCGAATTCGGACAGAAGTTATACGAGGCAACCATTAAGGAAAACAACGAATTTCCGCTCAAACTCTTAACGGTGCGCTATTGCTAGGTTTGGTTTCAGTGCAGCATCTGTTTGTGTTCAGGTGCGCGCTACCGATCGGGACCGTGGGCCGGAATCGAAGAACATCGTCTATCGGCTGTTTGGCCAAGGAACCGAGCAGTTCTTTGAGGTGGATTCAGACGGAGTGATCAGTGTGGTTGGGAAGCTCGATCGTGACCAAGAGACTGGCGGTGCCGAACAGTACAACTTCATTGTTCACGTAAACTGCTGCTTCAATATAAGCAAACAGCACTGAGACTTAGAGAATATGTTTAGGCGATCGACGACGGTGGTCGCGGGCAGATAGGCTACGCAGATGTGCGGGTGATTGTGACCGATGAGAATGATAATGCTCCTGTCTTTGAACACAAAGTCATGACCGGTTATGTGGATGAAAATCGCGACCCTGGACGTAACTTAATCAATATTTAATTCTAATGATAATTTGTGTGCTATTATTACAGCTGATGGTGTGTACGTTATGACGGTGGTAGCGAAAGATTATGACGATCCAAAGACACCAAACGCTGAGATTGGCTACAAGATTCTCATAAACAAAGAGATCAATAATACACAAGTATTCAGAATCGAGGAGGACACTGGCAAGATCTTTGCAAAGGTGACTTATTACCGCTGTCTTTTTGTTGTTGGTACAGTAGAGTAATAACATCTGGTGCCGCCTTATCATACAGTCAGGAATTTGACTCTATGTATGGTTCTTTACCGTACAGGGTAGGGTACAGCTCCCCAAGGTACCGATACCATGACCATAAGCATAATAATGTCCGACTGTCTTAGTAGAGTAATCACCGGATTTGTACCGTTGAATGTTTAGGTTAAACTTGATCGAGAAAAGCCGAGCGAACGTCAGTTCGAGATCGAAGTGCGCGCATTTGATAAAGGACCTGGCTCAAAATCTGGTGAGTGTTAAGTTTTACTGTCTCTTTCTCACCTTTTTCTCTTTCTTGCTGCGTTGGCCCACGTAACTGCGTGCAGACAGTGCGTACGTAGCATGGCCCCTATTCATAAAATATCCTAAGCTTTGGACAACCTAAGGTGCTTAGGCCGTCCTATTTGGCCGTAGTATATCCTACGAGTAGACATCCTGCAGCGTAGATAGGATGATTCACTTAAAACAGTTATACTCATAGGAATACGTAGCGCATTCTATTAGCGCTTTGTGCCACTGCCACCCGACATGTTTAGGAGGAAAATCTGACTTTCTCATTTTCGTGTTAGCGGCGACCGGAAGCACAAGCTTGAGTCTACAAGTTTACCTACTTGTAATTTCAAGTCTATAATTATGTTTACTAACCTAGATATTAGTAGATAGGCAACCAGGAGTGTTTATGGCACGCTATACACGCTAAAACCTACGTCCTAAGCGGCCGTAGGTAGCTCGCGACCTACCTAAGGTTTTCGTCCTCATGGCGTTGGATTTCCTAAGACCGGTCATCATAACTAAGCAAAGTTTTATGAATTGTCCTACCAGGGTTCGTGCCCGGTTAGGGAATTTAAAATTTGTCAGGGGATCAGGGGAAAGTCAGGGGATTTTGGGTCTTATCAGGGGAAATTTTGGGTGTCACTCCATAAAAACATGCAATCTGTAGATTGTCGAAGCAGCAATGAAAGTGCATGTAATTCAGTCAATAACATTGCGTTTAAGAAGGCTAATTTTTCAAAATTTTCTCGCCTTTGTTGGGCCAACCAGACCTCTTCAAACTACCGAAATTTTTAGTTCTATGCTCAGAATGCCTTTCAAACGCGTTTTTAAGGCTAATTTATCAGAATTTTCTTGCTATGGTTGGGCTGTAACAAATGATTGCAGCCGTGCACATGCTTATCACTAGTTTCTGGGTAAGAAATATCACAGTTAGTGTGAAGAAATTTTGGAAATGTCAGGGGATTTTTTAGCGTTTGTCTGGGATGGTCAAGCGAATGTCAGGGTATTTTTGATCGTCAGAGCGGCATGAACCCTGTTTACGGCTCGCGCGGTCATCATAAACGGCCAAATTTAGGAAATCCTACGTCCTAAATTGTTTTCTGAATACTGTGTTCTCTCTCCCAACCAGGGTGTAGCGTTCGTACGTACTACGTACTAGCTGTATTGAAATTACTATACATTGCCCATATTGAGCTTCCTTGCGTACGTACAGTACTGCAGGTATAGAAACGCTGGCTCCGGTTAATCTTTCTTGTAATTCAGTGATCAGTAATCAATAACTGCTCTCCTGATCTTTTAGTATTGTCACTATGCACTAAATACAGCATTAGCCTGTGCTTAACCTGAGCTACGTGTCAGATTTTAGTAACAGTCACATTTGCACTGAAAGTTTTTGTCATGTCTGTAATAGCAGCAATCTGTACAATCCAGAAGCGTTTGTAGGAAGCTGTAAATGTACAAACTGTAATGAAAATTTTTGCCGAACTATTTATATTACTGTTTGCTCCCCTTGTTGCTAGTGCAAATTAGAAGTCTTTTGATTTGGTCCTCGCAGCCGTCTTCTTTCATGCATCGTTCTTCTCTTAGGTTTCCTAGTGATATTTTCCGATCGGGCTTTTGTTGCTGCTAGGGGCGCAGACGGAGCGGGCGTTTTTCGTAGGTTCGGTGCGTAGACCTTATGCGGTTGACGGTAATCCATTTGTTGCAATTGCTCCGAGCACGTATTCATGGGTAATGCTGTTAGGGGCTTTGTTATTCAATTAGCTACATATTTGAGCGCGAGTTCCAGTGCTTGTCGGTCGTACTCACTCGTCCGTTGTGAGTGGTCGTATTTTACGATCGCGTTGTTTACGACCGAGTTGTCGGTCTTCCGGGAGTGCTGCGGTGGCCGTTTCACTTGTGCCAAATTGAGTGATTTTGTTGGCAGTTGTGTTCGGCCGCCCGTCGGGACAGACGCAGCTATTTGCTTGCTGTCGCAGCTCGCTGATTGATCGAACAGACCACAAGCCCGCCTTAGCTGCCTTCGTTCGTTTCATTTTTTTCTGTGTCTGTTTTCCGCCGGCCGGCCGACTGATTTGGTTCGATCCGTTGCCGCACTGTTCTCGTCTGTCTGTCTGCTGAGCTGACCGCGGAAGGGTTGCCGTTGCGGTCGGCCGGTCAGACTGATAGTGCGGCCAGGTCGTTTATCATGGGAAATGCAAGAAGACAAGTGACAAATGCCGTGTGCGCCCTTCCTCCTCTGCAACAAATCGACCAGCCACCGATCGATCGGTTCGCTTCTCAAGCGCCCGGGCTCCCTTACTAAAAAACTCGATTAGCTCTGCGCTGACTTTGACAATTGTTGAGAAAAGTGAAAATGAACCCATTTGCGTACAGTTCCAAGGTCGTCGGAGCCGGTGCGTTGCCACTCTGCCGGGCCTCGTTGTTTGCATTGCAAGGCGACGCGCTGCCAGCGATCTGTCGCCGACTGGTTTCTCTGCGCACCTGGCTGGCAATTGTCAGAATTTGAATCGAAGCCATCCTGCTAATCCTGTTTGTCCTCTGCGCTGCACCTCTCTCCAGCATAGCATCCGATACCTCTGTGGCTCTGACCAAACCCATATTACTGCCTGCTCATTATTCTGATCTGCTTGCATTTGTGTGGAAGACAGCGGCACCACTGGCTTTTAGGCTTCGGCAAAGTCTTAATCAAAGTGCGCGACGTCAACGACAACCCGCCTCGGTTCGAGAAGCTCAAGTACCACGCATCGGTGAAGGAAACGGCGTCTGTGGGAGCGCCTGTTCTGACTGTATCTGCCCAGGACCCGGACGACGAAGCCGAAGAGAACGTGCTTCAGTACGAGCTGATAGACGACTCGAAGCCGGGCTATCAGTACTTTTACATGACCAGTGACCCGGACACTTCCGGCTCCAACGTTGGCATTCTACGAGTGAAAAAGGTAATTTTTGCAATTTTCAGTCTACCTGGGCTGAGACCTTGACTGCCATTGTCATTGTGCCTGCCACTAAATGAGCTGGCTGGCAGTGTGTGTGTATATGGCTGTGTTAGGCGTGGTAATAACGGCTCAAATTGCGTTGCTTTGATCGTATCGCTGGCTGACGAGATTTTCTGATCGTTAATGCGCCGCTCTTTGCCTGGTAATTTTGTTTCGTGTCATCCGCCCGAGGTAGCGCGGACTCACCGTGCCACGGCATCGATTCCTCGACCGAGACAACTCGCCCGCCTATCTAACCAGCATTGACAACAAGGATGAGCAGAGTCCAATCTCCTCCAGCGCATGCTTTGGACACCACACCTTCGGCCGACTTGACTGACTGGCTGCAGCTGTGCCACGAAGAGTCGGCTGATCGCATTTGACCCGTACAGCGTTGCAAGGTCGACGCGAGCCCATTGTCAACATCCGATCTACCTTTGTTGACCGGTGGGCCGAATCGGCGTTCGCATCCCCTGTTTGCATTGGCTAATGCTAGTGGCATCGCACTACGCACTGTCGAGCTGCAACAACACGCCAATTGGCTGCTGACCTCAAATGACTGATTGGCATTGCTCGAGTGTTTGCTTGTGGCCTGCAAACTCGCAGGTGTACTGCCGACAATCGTACCTGCTTGCCAGAGGCTCTACACTAGCAGAAAGGCATAATTAGGAAAGTCGTTAATTTTTCGGCCCTCTATCGACCGTTTAATTAGCGAGAATCCATTACGTGCAAGTTGGAGCGGCCTCTTTACTCATCTTGCCATATTGCTTTGCGCCAAGTGGCCGTCGGCCGCTTGTTCCAAGCTGTCATAGTGGCCGTGGCTCAATCGAGACGCTCTCATCGGCCGAATTAAGGCCCGACACGACTGCAAAGAAGCCTCATTTGATGCTGCGAGAGCGGCGCCGTCAACAGGCTCAGGGGACCCGCTGTCCCTTGATCTTACGTCACTTTATTAGCGAGCTAATAAATGAAAGAATAGGCCGTCGTACGTCGGCCACCTCTTTGACTCTCTCTCTGTGTGTGCCGGTTGACCGCCCAAACAAGGCGCTTAATTTGATGCTGCTGTTTATGTAAGCTGTGCTGGGATGCCACAGATGGACAGTGTCCGCTCGATGATTGCTACCATTAATTAGCGCTCGAGCCGGTGTTGTTAAGGCGAGACCGAACGGTGACCAGTCGGCGGTGTTACAGGAGAGCCAACAGTTGGCTGGCTCTCTAATCAAACGTGTGTCTGGCTATTTCAGCAGCGCCGTCCCTATATGCCTGTGCATTTTATTGTGCCGCCGGCGCACTTCTCTTCTTTACTGAGCGCAGCGCAATTTCGCCTTTGCCAGAGAGATGATAATATGGGAGCGGTGCGTTGACGGACGTTTTAAAAGAGTGCACAGGCGACAGGACGCTGTGCAGTGTCGATGCGTTGTCTTGGTCGTGCCCACACAAGCGAACGATTCTTTATCGTGTAAACAAGCCGACCAGCTTGCTCTGCTCGTCTGTTGATTCGCACTCGGGCCCACCGTCGGCTTACTCAGCCGCCGCACTGCCATACCTGTGTGTGCATTGCATTGCTCAAGATTGCGAGAGCCCCGCCAGCCGACAACGTTGCTCTAAGAAAAGCGCCGTGCGAATTTGAATTTGCCTGCCACCACTGGCCATTGACGACTCGTTCCCATTTCGGCTCCCTCTGCCGGCCGCACATAATTGTCTGTTGTGATTGTGCGTCGTGTGAAACACAGCCATATACATACCTACGTACGTAGCTGCGGTGAATGTGCGCTCAAGTGTGACTGATTTACAGCCTCTGGATTATGAGGATCCCAGTCAGCGCCAGTTCCAAGTCTCCATCCAGGTCTACGATGGAAAATTCCACGCCAGAACGGCGGCGCGAGTGTTGCTCGAAGACGCCAACGACAACGCTCCTACGCTCACGGCCAAGCCTCCTGAAGAGAAGCGAGTCAAGGAGGACGTGCCCCCCAAAACCTTCATTGCCCAATTTTCGGCAACTGACCCGGACTTCGGCGGAAAGGACACCTTTATGTATGCGTGGTGCTTGTTTCCCGGTGCTAATTTACACTTTCGTGATCCTACTCTTTTGCTGTTGTTTCGGCGCTGTCGGTGCCAGACGCACTGGCCATGCGTTGAGAATTCACCCGGCGCCGGTGCGCTACATGGCGTACGACCCCCGCTCCAGAAAAACCAGAGAAATTTCCATTAGACCCTCCCATAATGTTAGCGAGATGGTTAACCCTCTGGACGACCAGCAGGCTATTCTTAGTTACTTTTCTGTGGAAACCACGGGATCTAATTATACGTACGTTTTGATCCACTTTACCAGTTAGATTTCAGCTGTCGCAATTTTTGGGCCACTGGCCGGATTGGCTCTCCTCTGTCCTGTGACTGAGTTTATTGTGTGCGGGGTGGACCTTTTAATAGAGTTTTGTAGTATCTATCGGCCAACGAAATCTGGTGTACCAATGACTAAAAACCTGATTCACTCCTTTCTTTCTGACCAAAATTTTTGGCAAGCTGATTCACTCGTTTCCGTGCGAAAATGCTGTTTGATAGTAGTATGTGAATGCTGTATTGTATGCACAAATCTGCTTTCGTGATCTGCGTATCAAACCGAACGGCAGAAATTAGGAAATATCATTAACGGTTTGCATTAGATCGCAGAATCAACACTATAGCGTTGGGCTTTTGTTCGGGGGCGTCCCTAGAACCCCATGTTTGTATTGTATGTGAGTCACATAGATGGTTGGTGGCTACACGGCGCCACAATAGCAGGGGTGGCACGGGGCTTACACAGCAGGCGCAGAGCTGAAGCTACACGTGCATCGGCATTGGTCGAGCGCGGGCGTTTTTCCTTGAACTCAACACTGCTGTTGCTTCTGTAGAATTCGTATGAATCAGCCAATGCAGTGTGCCGCCGGCATGACTGACTAACCCTGACCGGCCGGCTGGCAAATGGACTGTGCACACGGCACAAACAGGCATTGTGTTTCAGATTCCGCATCGAAAGAGAAACTGATCCCAAAAGACAGTTCAGTATTAACCAAGAGGGGCTGTTAAGGGTTGCCAAACCGCTTGACAGGGAAGTTCAGGACAAATACGAGCTACAGGTCTATGCAGAGGATTCTGGTGAGTCTTTCTGTAGTCAAGGATGTACAGTATTCAACGGTTGTACGAGTGTTTTTGTATTTCATGGGAAAGTGGATGATTTAACCGTATCCATCCACAGTTGTGACTAACTTGAAGGCAATTTTGTACGTGTAGACATGCAGTGTTCTGTGTGGATGGCTACAGTTAGTAGATATTAGCCGTCGCATCTAAGAAAGTTTTTCTTGAAATTGGTTTTTAGGCTAGGTGTAGCTTTGAACGTACACTTGGCCAATGCTTGTGTCCAGCTGAGTGTATGCCTCATACGTGCGTGTGTGGCTTTGTGTTCACCTCTTCGCTGGCTAGAACCATTCTCAGCCATTTTTCTCCATATGTAGCGTTTTGTAATTCAGAAACTAAAATCGCTAGAAGTGCCTATAAAACGGCCTTTTTATTTGTAACTGAGCCCCCCCCCAATTAACGTTTCTGAGCGATTTTTAGTTGGGAACCCGCTTTGTGTAGTAGTGTGGAGTAGTAAACTTCCTTGCTCGTGGATCCTCTGTTATTTATTTGTTTGTTGAATGTGGCATTTCTTCAGCTGGCAACCGTGGTCACCAGTGGTACAACGTTTACGTCAAAGATGTCAATGACAATCCGCCGGATCTGGTAACTGCCCCGAGCCCATGCATGGTCATGGAAAATAAAGCTCCGCCTCAATTTGCGTGCAGAGTCAGTTTCACAGACCGCGATTCCGAAGTTAACGGTCCGCCGTTCGGTTACACAATACGAGGCAACTATCCTGAATTCGAGTTCAAACCCGACACAGGTATAAATGAATTGTTTTTTTTGTAAATTTCACTGAATATTTATATCTATGCTGTGCGGTTTAGATAGTGATCCGCCGCAATCGTTCACTGTAATCGGTAAGGTGACGTTCGATAGGGAAGGTCCAAAAGGAAAATACAGGGAAATACCGGTGGTGGTTCATGACAGCGGCATACCTCAAATGGCAGCAACTCGCTTTCTCAGGATCGTAATCGGCGATCAGGTAATGGCGACTTCAGACAGTCAGACACTCAACGGCATACCGAATCGTGCTTGGGCTAGTGGTACCCTGTATAGTCAGTAGCGCATGACTGTGGAATTAGTTTATGTATGCACGGTTTAAACGGTGGTTCTGTTGCAGAACGAAGCAGAAAATCCGCTTAGCGACGGTTACAAGAAGGTCAGAGTGTTCAGCTACATGGGTCAGTTGGGTCGGACGGAGGTGGGTCGCGTTTATGTGAAAGACGACGACGACTGGGCGCTGGCGGATCAGCGATTCAGTTGGAAGGGCGGTCAGCCCGACCACTTCGACCTGGACGAGCACGGCATGATCACCATGGATGCCAACATGCCGGAAGGCACGTACCACCTGGAAGTTGACGTCGAAGACACCAAACACAATCAACAGGCCACTGGCACGGTCGACGTACATGTACAAGTGATACCCGAGGAAGCTTTCAATAAATCGACAACCATTCGTCTCGGCTCTTCGACTGCGTTGCGTCCGGAGGATTTCATCACTTCCACTGACTCGGGCGGCACTCCGTACGATCGACTGCAGAAAAAACTGGCCCAAGACTTGGATGTGCCCGTGGACAATGTGCAGATATTCTCTGTCATGCCGACGACGGACACCAAGATCCCTCAGATTGACGTCAGGTTCGCTGCCTACGGTTCCCCCTACAAGGACCCGTTGCTACTGCATGGCACAATCCAACAGTCGCGTGAAGAATACGTGAAGGCGATCGGCATGGAGGGTGTAACCATCGTGCAAGTGTCGGTCGACGCCTGTATCAACGCCTCGTGTGACCAGTGTTACAACGCTCAGTACGCCAATTCGACGCCTGCGCTTGTCAATGCTAATCAGACGTCTCTGGTCGGAGTGACCACTTGGATCGTCGGCACTTGCGGCTGTCCGATGCCGGACGTGCCGGACCAGTGCGCCAGAGGTGCCTGCAACAACAACGGCATTTGTCACGACCTTTATCCTGGCTTTTTGTAAGTTTTATTTGCTTGCCCCACCAACTCACGGCTTTTTACTTCCAGCCAAACTTTGAAGACTAATCTTTGTTCGTTAGAACTGAAAGTAATGCTTGCGCCTCTAAACTGACCTGAGGAATAAGGTTCTGTTCTATTCTAGCAACATGATGGAGGTAGCGATGACTGTTGACAGGATAGGATGGTAGTCCAGAAATTCTTTTTTTACCTGTTTTCCAACCCATGTGTGGTCGTTGCTATTTTTCGTTAGAATAGGCTGTCACAGAAAATTGGAAAAAGTCGGGTGTTTTATATCTGGCGATGGCGCAAAGATGCTGCGTTCGTCCTTTTCTTGCGGATCTTTACGGTTTAGGTGTGTTTTAGCTGTGACTGCAGTCGCACAGGACACAAGGGTCCGCAGTGCCAAGCCAGAGTGCGAGGCTTCCAAGGAGACGGCTATGCTTGGTACAAACCGATCAAAGCCTGTTCATCTGCCAACGTTTCTTTCGAGTTTATGACCAAGTATGTCCGTCCAAGTACTTGTATTGCTGCATTGATTTGATTTGCTACATTTTGTTGCAGAAATGCTGATGCTTTACTGTTGTACAATGGTCCTATGACGGCAGCGAGGCTTGAGTACGAGCAGTCGTCAATGAGTGACTTCTTGGCTATAAAGTTAGTCAACGGACACGTCGAGGCCACTGTTGAACTTGGCAACTTGGCTAATGGTGTGCCTAAAAAGTTGACCGTTCAGAAAGGTCCGCCACTCAACGACGGCGAGTGGCATCGCGTTGACTTCAATTTTCGTCTCAGGGTAAGTCTTTTGGCTCTGACCCACTCCATTGAAGTTGTGAAAGACATAATGGCGTTGTAGGATGTTGAACTGATGATCGATCGTTGTCAAGACGCCAAAAACCCGATCGATTATCCCGACTGCCGTGCGTACGATATCACTGCCCAGTTCATGGAGGATGAGCGTCTGAATACCATGGATCCGTTGCAGCTAGGAGGGGTCGCTAAATCAACGGCCTACCACTACGACAAGATCAGCCCGGTTAAGCCACTCGACGGTTGCATAAGAAATCTTGTCATCAATGGAGAGGTACAATTTTTTACTTCTTGCACATGCCGAACGGTTTGTTTGCTCAGCTTTACGATATGGCCAATGCAGCCAAAGCCGAGCGTAGTACAGTGGGCTGCGCTCAGACGGCAGACAAGTGCGACAGCAACGATCTTAGCGGCCCCGGCTACTGCATACACGGCGAGTGCCTTGCCTCCATGTCTACCGACGGCACCAAGTGCATTTGTGACCCGGGCTGGCGCGGAGCACGCTGTGACAAAAGTACATTACTTAGCACCGAATCGGTTCTGGTCTATACTGTATTTTAGACGTGACATGGTACCAGTTTTCGCATAACTCCTTCAATCAGTATTTCCTCAGTTCGCCACCGAAAGCCAACTATGCCAGCGCCAAAGTGCTTTTTATCACTAAGCAGGGAACCGGCACGCTCTTCCACGGATCATCTAAAGATGCAACGCGATTCATGAAGATAAACCTGAAGGATCGCCGTCCGCAGGCCAGCTACAAAATCGATGGTTCTCAGCAATTCTTAACGATGGCTCCCGAAGTTGGTCTGGCCGGCAACCAGACCTACTGGATCGAGATGGAGCTGTCGGCCACCTTGGCGCAGCTGTCACTGGACAGTTTGCCCGCTCGATATCTGACTGAAAGACGCACACTGGTCAAAGAGAAACAGTACTCGATGGAATTTGATTCGAGAAGCTACTATCTGGGTGCAGACAACAGTCAGAGTCACGATGACTTCCAAGGTACCTACCTGTTTTGTTTACCGTCAAGGTCAACTTTGATCGGTGGTCGGTTCAGGATGCATCAGCGATTTCCGCCTCAACCACTTCTGGATGCCGATGGCTCAGCAGGACGAGCAAACCTACGGCGGTCTGTTGAGCTCGCGCGGAGTCACTCCCGGCTGTTCGTTGATTCGCACCTGTGCCATGCTGCCTGCTAACTACTGTCCGGCCGGCCAGATCTGCGCCGATTTCTGGAAAGGCCCCTTCTGCACCTGTCCGGACACGCTGGCGCCGGTGCTCGATGAAGCCGGGCGGCTGGTTGGCTGTGGAGAAAGTCTCAAGTACACGCGGCTCGGAATTACCAATAGTGCTGTGATCGCAATCATTCTCTGTCTACTAGCTCTGCTCAGTAAGTTCTCTTCTCTCTCTCACGCCCTCACTCTACTGTTTGTTTAGTCGTCGTGCTGGCCTTGGTGGTGTACACACGACGTCGGCGACCCATCTTCGACGACGGCCATCCCGAGTACGACCCCGGCACTCTGGTCGGCTACGGCGTCGAGGGCGGAGGCGAATCCGACAACCCTACCTTTAACATCGATGCGCTCAAGAAACCGGTGCTCCCTCCAGAGAACAACGGACTGATGAGACCGCCTCAGACCAACGGCATGGTCAATCGACCGCCGCCCTCTGGTACATCTGTCTGTCTGTCTGTCTGTCTGTCTGTCTGTCTGTCTGTCTGTCTGTCTGTCTGTCTGTCTGTCTGTCTGTCTGTCTGTCTGTCTGTCTGTCTGTCTGTCTGTCTGTCTGTCTGTCTGTCCGGTCTGTCTGTCTGTCTGTCTGTCCGGTCTGTCTGTCCGGTCTGTCTGTCTGTCTGTCTGTCCGGTCTGTCTGTCCAGTCTGTCTGTCCGGTCTGTCTGTCTGTCCGGTCTGTCTGTCTGTCTGTCCGGTCTGTCTGTCTGTCTGTCTGTCCGGTCTGTCTGTCCGGTCTGTCTGTCTGTCCGGTCTGTCTGTCCGGTCTGCCTGTCTGTCTGTCTGTCCGGTCTGTCTGTCTGTCTGTCTGTCTGTCTGTCTGTCTGTCTGTCTGTCTGTCTGTCTGTCTGTCTGTCCGGTCTGTCTGTCCGGTCTGTCTGTCTGTCTGTCCGGTCTGTCTGTCTGTCTGTCTGTCTGTCCGGTCTGCCTGTCTGTCCGGTCTGCCTGTAGGGAACGACCGGAATTCCGATTCCGATTCCGATCGGGACTGGCAGTTCCGATTCCGAACTCAGACGTCTCGGAATTTTTCGGAACTTTTGCTAAATTTTTAGGAAATCAAACACCATTTCTTGCGTACTATTGCGTGTCTTCTTTGCTGTGCAATCGACAATCTGCGTAGTTTAGTAACCCACAACCTACTGCAATCCCACTAGTAAAAAATAAAAGTTAGCACCACTCCGTTAGAGGAGGCACTGAGTCTGAAGCACTCGGCAGTCTTCAAACGCCTAAAATATTTTGATCAAAGCCAGTGAACGGACGTTTAAAGTGGCAAAACACATTTCTGAAGGCGACAGAAGTCACTTGAAGCCTGAAAACTAGAGTGCGAACAATACCTGAAAAACCCAATACCCCAATACCAATACCTGAGACCCCCAATACCCAATACCCTATACTTGCGTAACTGAGCCAAAAACTGCTTTTCAGTGAAAATGTACATTCCAGTGGTGTACACAGGATTTCTTTCACAGGGATTAAAAATTCGAAAAAGCTTGGTAGGGCCATTGTCCAACTAGGGCGAGATATTTTGAAAAATTAGCCTTTAAGAAAGCATTTAGAAGTCGTTCTGGAGGGTAAAATAAGCAGAAATTAACAGTTTTAGTCCATACATGATCTACTGTATTACAGTGTTTCTTATTTTCCACGGATTTTTTCTTCTTACTCCACTGGAAAGGGGTGTACCAGACCCGCACCCCCCGGGTACAATCTACATTCTGCATCACTAAACTGAGAAATTTCAATTGAATCACAAACGTTTATCTTATTGCCTATTGATGGTTGGCGATTTTAATGCATTGCTATCATTTGACATGGTGATTTGTACTAGATGTTTGCATGGAATTGTAAAGAATGGTTGCGTAAACACTGTTTCTTTGCCAAAAACAGATTATTCCAAAATTTTAAGCCGATTTTCAAAAAAGTTCCGATTCCGAAAAATTCCGATTCGGAACTGTACTTGAGTTCCGATTCCGATCGGACCCAAAAATCCGGTTCCGGTCGTTCCCTATCTGCCTGTCTGTCCGGTCTGTCTGTCTGTCCGGTCTGTCTGTCCGGTCTGTCTGTCTGTCTGTCTGTCTGTCTGTCTGTCTGTCTGTCTGTCTGTCTGTCTGTCTGTCTGTCTGTCTGTCTGTCCGGTCTGTCTGTCTGTCTGTCCGGTCTGTCTGTCTGTCTGTCTGTCTGTCTGTCTGTCTGTCTGTCCGGTCTGTCTGTCCGGTCTGTCTGTCCGGTCTGTCTGTCCGGTCTGTCTGTCCGGTCTGTCTGTCTGTCTGTCTGTCTGTCTGTCTGTCTGTCTGTCTGTCTGTCTGTCTGTCCTATTCAAGAGTGAGAGTGGTTGTTGTAGACATCGGAGGCGTGATAAACGGACGAGTGCGGGACGCGGACGGAGACCCTACGGCGCCGCCGTTCGACGAGCTGCGAGTGTACGAGGACGAGGGAGATGGCATGTCCACTGCAGGCAGTCTGTCATCGCTGTCGTCCGGAGGTCAGTCGGACGTGGACATGGACGAACAGCTGAACAACTGGGGTCCGCGCTTCCAGCGGTTGGCAGACATGTACGGAGGCCAGGAAGAGTGATGGACAGCTTTCTTTTTCATCCATTCCAAACTTGTGCGGTGCTCTTGCCATCAGAGTTTTTGTTTTGTTCGTTGCCTCGTGCGGGCGCCGCGCTGCCAAAGAAGCGACTCAGTCAGTCGGTGTATACTTACTTGTTGAGCAATTATTATTGATTGTTAATTGTTTTAGCTGGTCTTACTGTGCGTGTGTTGGTTGTGTGCGTAACGACTGTTGTTCACTTCGCGACAGCGCTGCCTAATAGGTATTCAGTTGCCATGGACAGATTGTCCCTCCGTTTACTAGCTGAGTATTTTGGCCCACCTACGCTACCTTCAAACTGCTCCGTCAGGACCAAGTTGTAACGGTGTCATGTGATGACAGAATAATCTGTGTTGCTTCGTTCTCTACTGCCATCGCCGGCGCATACATCTGCTTTCTTATGCGCACTCTAATACCATAGGGCCTGCTATGATCGATCAGGTTTCTCTGTTGTTTGTGCATGTGGCCTGTTTTGTTTTGTTTCGTGACAAATTTAGCAGTTTTCCGCTACATATCGGTTTGGATGCAATCCAACCACCAACACCCGGCTTGGATGCTCTAGCATTTCGAGCAGTTTGTAGTTTTGTTTCGTCAAAGTTGTGCTAAAATTTTTACTGGATGTCTACTGTATATAGAATCGTGCGATGTTATGATGCTGTGCTTTTGATTTGATAAAACTTACCAGAACTATAAGTTTGCGTACCGCACGCAGGAGGCCCTACATGCATAGATGTGGCAAGTCATCCGACGGTGGTGTGGGAGCTTGAGTCAAAAGTCGACATATTCGGTAGATTTTGCCATGAGTCGGTAAAAGATGAAATTGAGTGCGATCAGAAGCGCTAATTTCGCTTCTGATACAGCTAAAAACAGCGCTTTTACAGATAATTTTCGCCCAAAATTCATTTCCAGAAAACTTGTTTAGCGGTCTCCGATCTAGGAGGTTGGCGCTTGTTGATGAGTGGGGAAACCACCTTGAATGTGACAGGCAGGGTAGGTACAGTAGACAGAGTAAACGCTAAGCGGCTTACGCCAATGTAGTAACAAGGTAAAAATTTGCATAATATTTGTGTTGGTTGTTTGGTTTGTGTGTGCGCTGTTTTGTATTTGTCGTTTTAAAAAGAAAAAGGAACCTGTAAAAGAGAGGTAAGAAATAGTACAGGTAGTCCCAAAACTGATAACATTTTTGCTGCCGTTTCCTCAAATGTTGACCAAATAGGCTGAAGTTTAGAACGCCTTTTTTACTGTCATAATCGTAAATGTTGACGAAACGAGTTCAAATTTGTGGAATACAAGATGTATGTGCTAAAAGAGCGTTGCTGGCTTGAGAAAATCAGGAATATCAGTTTTCCTGAACTGCTTTTTCAAAAAACCAATGTTCAGGAATTTTTCTGTTTCTCAAGCGAAACTACTCAATCGTGATGCATGAAATATTAACAGACAAAAATCTCTGTTGCTTAGCAGAATTTCATTTCCAGAAATGACAGCAAAAAGACGATTGGATCAAGCCTGGTGAACCGAAGCATTCTAAGACATGCATGTTAGCGCATCATTTTTGGGACACCCTGTAGCTTTGTAGAGTGCTACGTACTGAATATTTTGGTTAGCATTTTTAGAGGAACTGCAGTTTAAAGAGAACGCAGCATGTCGGCTCGACGGGTTTTGAGTGCGATCGAGGAAAGCCGAGTGGAGGGGCTGGACAGCGAGTGTGTGACCTACGTGAACCGTTTGCTCAGCTACAAACACCCTCTCAAGCACAGGTGGACGCTCTACTTCTGCAAACAGGACAAGAACAAGAAGTGGGAAGACTGCATGCACAAGGTGGACACGTTCAACACAATCGAAGACTTCTGGGCGTGCGTCGGCACCTCTGACTGACAGACCAGGCCGTTGTTCTGTTGCAGGTTGTTCCAGCACGCGCGTCCGCCGTCCCAGCTAGATCACGGCAGTGACTATTATCTGTTCAAAGATGGCATCAAACCTATGTGGGAAGATCCGCAAAACAAAAATGGCGGTCGTTGGCTTGTCACTGTGCATTTGCTTTGTCGTATTTGCAAGTAATTGGAATTGTTGCAGTTGAACATGGACCAGTTGCGTGGCGAGCGTTTGGATGAGGCTTGGATAGAGTTGCTGATGGCCATTGTCGGCGAACAGTTCGGCATAGACAAAGAAGGCGAGCACATCTGCGGCGCTGTGGTCAATATTCGAATCAAAGGCAGCAAACCGTGCCACAAGGTACTTTTCTGTATGCCGACCTTTCTTGTACATAATGTAGACCTATTTGCCTATGCATTTTACTACAGATATCCCTCTGGACTCGGAAGGCGCAAGACGAAGCTGCTGTACTGAAGATTGGGTGAGAGTCTCTGCATGTGCCAAGTTTTGTTGGCTGTTGATTTGAAACTGTTCATTCAGATGGATTTTACTCACCAAACTGAGTGCTGACGAAATTCGCTATGAAGTTAACGAAGACATCAAGCACAAACAGAGTTCTGTAGTGAAGCCCAAATATTGTCTGAAAAAGTGAATGTCCTATTTGCTCACCATATGGTGGTACTTGGAAATTGTGCCTTCTATTTGCAGCTTTCGTTACCTGACGGGTTTTATTTGTCGTTTTATACGTGTAACTAGTGTACGTACTGTACGTTTGTTTGCTATGAGTATAATAGTGGTCCTAGATGTTTACGACATAAATAGAAAAGGGGATACGGACAGGGTGCAATAGGGTGTAGAAGTACAAGAAGGTTCATTCAATACAGCACAGCATACCGTACGTATGCCTAAAGTAGTAGGTGGGCTGGTTTGAGAGATAATGTAGGTGGATGGATGTACAATGTACGTACATAAGTGGGCTAGGTTCCGATCTGCAATTGCTTTTGTTCTGCCTTCACTCTGGCTCCGCAGAAGTTTCTTTCTGTAACATGCGTACCAGAGCTTCAGCCGTAGGAAGCATCAGTCCGCCAAACTGTGTGCAATTTCATTTGACCAGGGAGTTGGACAGAATTTGTCTGATGGGATGTGGCGTGCCTTCATTTACAGAGATTCTCGAGGTAAACCATGCA
>JASANB010001799.1:0-20923 GCA_030248155.1 Sabatieria punctata
GCTCTTAATATATTTAAATAACAGTAACCCCAGGGGATGTAAGGTGTGTACATAACCCCATTGCGGCGGAGGTAGAGAGGTTAAAATTAGACAAAAATAAGAGAAATGAATTAATTACATACTAAAATTGTCTATTTTATACTCAAGAATACCTTTTAAATGCGTTTTCAGGCTACATTTTCAAAAATTTGCCATGCCACTTTAAACTACTGTACTAAAACTTGTAATTTCTGTCAAAAAAAAGCTCAGAATGCTTTTTAACACGTTTTCAAGGCTAATTTTGCGAATTTCTTCGCCCTTGTTGGGCACCAGACAACTTCCAAAATTTTACACACCCCTTCGCAAAATTCTGGGTACGCCATTGGAGGGAAAAAGTGATGCTGGGGGTAATGGCCGCGTATATTCTGAGTAAAAACCATTCTACACGAATTCTTTCACACAACACAAAAATACAGTAATACCACTCAATTATACGGTTGAACCAGTATAGGCGGCTCCCAAGGCTGCGGTGTGACATGTCCGGAAGGAGGTTGATAATTCTGCTGCGAAAATCCTCCGGCACTCAGATGACTGGGGGTGTTGGCTCCACTGAGCTGCGGGTCATAGTTGAACGAACCTCTGTTACTGCCCCCAGGGTAACGGCCGGCTCTTGGTCGTACCTTTGCACCGTAGGGGGCGGGGCGGTACTGCTGCGTCGGCTGCGAGTATTGGACGGCGGTTGGAGGCAGTGGGTACTTGGCACCAATCAGCGCCTTGGGAGGCAGGGCGTGGGTGTTGCGGTAATCGGAGACCCAGCGACGGATGAACAGGTAGTAGAAGAGGAAAGCAATTATGCCGGCGATAATTAGACCACCCAGCGTTACGCTCACTGTAATGGCCGCTTTGTGGACGGTGCCGGCGTGGACGCAACTGGCCGGACAGACCAAAAGCAATAGCAAAAGCAGTTGAGGCAGCATTTTTGCCTGCAAATAAGCTTTTTTTAGGCAAAAATCATAGATAGCAGGGCACGGGGGCGTGAGCTCAGCTCATTAACAGAATCAAATCTAAGGGAGGGGCTGCTTCATGAAGATGTAGCAGATCCAGTAGTGTATCAGAGAGTGTAGGATTTAGTTCTCCCCTTTGCGGTGGGGGTACGCATGAAAAGACATGGGCTAGGATTTCGGCTGGGAGGTGAAAATTTTTTAATTGGTTGTCCGAAAGGACAGTAGAACTCAAAAACAAACAAATTAATTCCTGATATGGCCAATAGGAGAGTCCGATATTTTACTAAAATCAAGGTTTTTTGCTTATTTTTGGTTAAAATGGTCTTTAATAGACTATTTTCAGCTCATTTACACCTAATCTAGGCGCATACTTTTATCATAATTTCCTACATAATATTCTTCCAATAGCGGCGTCCTGAGAGGGATCAAATCGCTTTCAACCTGCCCATATCTAGGTACGAACAAAAAACAGTAAAAATAAGAGAAACGGAAAAATCATGTTCAAAAACTGTCTATTGTATGCTCAGAATACGTTTTTGACGGCTAATTTTAAAGATTTCTCGTGCTTGGTGGGCCTGGCCAGAAAGAAGTGCTTTCACAAAAAAAGTCGCCAAAAATTTCGGTTTCATTACACTCAGTACAGTAGTGTACGTAGGGTAGAAATAAATCAATGACACTAGAAGGTCAGAGCAGCTAAAAGTGATTGAGGTCAAGGTAAAAATGAGGTAAACCAGACGCAACAGGAAGGTGTGACAAATCATGTTTCAAGTCCTAAATCGGTCGACTAAAACTGCAGGGGTTTGGCTGACTCATAAGATCTGAACGCATGACGAATTCTGGCCTCAAAATGGGTCGCGCCGTACAAATCACAGCACGGGACAGGACTGGCAGACTACACACAATATTCTGCTCCGAAGCTACATAGAATGGAGATAAAAATTTGCAATAAAACTCTGCATAGAGCAGGAATGGGTGTAAAATTTCTATTAAACCCAACAGCACGCTGCTTCGTGTTCGTAGGTTCTAGCTACTACACATTGATACAGATTCAACCGTTGGTTTAGAAGCAAACTTGATACAAAATCACAAGTTAACTTCAGTACTATACTGTACTAAATTACTAAAGAACGTTTAGTAATTTCAAATTTAACACCTTACCTGATCTACCTACAATACAAAAATAAAACTCCACTACCAATATCAAAACTCCACTTTGACAGGCATATCTCCTTTAGTAAACTTGCAAAAAACCACTCCACTCATCCAACAAGGTCATTTGAAGCGTTCACTGAATAGAGCAGCAATTTAAAAATTCTAAGGTCACCGGTCTGATTCAAAAAACCCGACCAACTAGATTTTAACAGCGCGCCTACGGGGCGGATGGATGTATTACAAATTGGGTAAACAAGCGAAAGGCCGTATTATTGGCTGGTTTTCGGCTATAGAGAGCGATCGAAGGCAGGACACAGGACAGCGGCCGACAGCCTGTACACAACAACAACATATAATTGGCCGGGCGAGAGGTCGTGCCAACATATTGGCGACCTTCAAAATTATAGAACCGACACTGTTGCTGGTGGTGGTTGGTTGTTGGCTGGACACAACGACACGGCCGCGAGGAGTTAGTATTACACATGGCAGGCAAGGAAGGCACGCTAATGACGCCGTGAGAGTCACTGCGACTCTTCAGGGACGGTCGGACCGGTTTTCGGGCAGAGGAAAAATTTTTAAGACTCACCGATAGGAGATTAGAGTTTCTAGAGCACGTGCGGATTTATTTCCACTACGCACCACCACGAGTGTGCTGTGCAGTGTTTACAGAGAGTTCGAAAAATATTTATAACATTTCTTTTTACTACCGATTCCACAAATGTTGACAATTAAGCTGAAACTTGCAGCGTATGGGCCAAATTCCTTGGAATTTTTGCCTATTAAAGTTTGTGCATCAGGCACCAATCCTGAGAAATTCAAGACTTCGTGAAATTTGATAAAATAGCACGAAATTTTGTCTGTTATCCGTTAAAATTTCATGCATCAAGATTGAGTCAGTCTTGAGAGAATGAAGAATTTCCTGAACAGTGTTTATTAAATGAGCAGTTCAGGAAAACAGATCCTTAGGAAATTCCTCAGTTTCTCAAGCTGGCATCGCTCCAGTGCATGAAATTATAACACACGAAATTTCGCGCCTTTTAGCAGAAATTCCCAAATTTCAAGTCGTTTTCAAAACATTTGCGGAAAAGGAAAAGTTTCCATTTTTTTAACCAAACTGTAATTCCACGATAGTGGCACCTACGTTACAAATTCCAGCCCATTTGTAATTTGTTCAACAATTATGGAAACGGGAGCAAAAATATTATATCACATTTTTTGAAAACCATATAACTTTAACATACCATACATACTGGGTCGATAAGATCCATTTTCGATATCCATATACGCATACATGTAACAGGTCATCCGCCGATGGGGGGAGGGGGGGTTGGGGGGGGTCTGGCGCCGGCCGGGGGGGGTCTGAGCCAAAATTTTGGGGGAGGGGGCGGGCACTAAAAAACGCTCAAAAATCGAAAAAATCGCAATTTTTGGCTAAAAATTGCCAAAAATCGCTAATTTGGGCTGAAATACAGCTAAAAAGTGCTGTTTTGCAGGCGATTTTGGCAATTTTTGTGTATGCAATTGTAAAAAATTGCAAAAATTTGCTCGAAAATTTACTTGCCAGAAAAATCGGAGGGGGGTCCCCATCCGGGGGGGTCTGGCCTATTTCGGGTGGGGGGCAGACCCCCCCAGACCCCCCTGTTACATGTATGCATATACGGATCGTCGGAACACTACTGTTATGAGTCTAGGTTCAATTAAAAAATGTAAAGTAAAAATAATAATTGCGAGCAAATACACGATTCCGCGCTTTGAAAAAATCTCAAATTTCAGACTATTTAGTATGTTTATCCTTCCGCCAATATTCAGGGCACAGCAATATAATTGAGCTTAATCAACCAATTGGCTTCTACTTGCGGTTTAACCAACTTGGAGAATAGAAAGTTGCCAAACACGATCTTGGGCATGTTGAATCGGTAATAGACGGGAATTTTCGGCCAAACGCCAGACAGTAATTTCAGTTTGTAGACGGCTACAAAAAGAACCAAAACGGCGGGAAACAATTGCTGAGATTGCTGGCGAAATTTGACATCGACCACTTGACAAGGCAGGTCACTGAACGCTTGCACCGGTATGTGACCGGTCAGATCGATTTGGTACAGATCTTCTTTCCTTAAATCCAAAGCGAGTAGAAGCTTAGATTCTAAGCCAGTGGCGTATCCAGGGGTGTAGGGTGGGTTCACCCCCTTTGCAGTGGACGTAGGAAGAGAAAGTCTGTCAAAAATAAGCGAAAGTAATGAATTATGTACCAAAAGTGTCTATTTTGTGCTCAGAATGCCTTTTAAATGCGTTTTTTGAAGCCTAAATTTTCAAAATTTTCTTGCCCTGGTCGAGCAGAATCCCAAACAGGCCACTTTAAACTACTAAAACTTGTAATTTCTGTTAATTTTAAGCCTGGAATGTGCTTTAAACGCGTTTTTGAAGGCAAATTTTGCTAAATTTTCTTACCAGCTGCCCAACCAGGCACTTTCAAAATTTTACACCCCCTTTCAGAAATCCTGGATACGCCACTGTTCTAAGGACTAAGGAGTCCAATACTGAGGGAATTTTGGTCAGGAGATCGGAAGAAATTTCAGGTTTGAGTTGGTCGAAGTCTCGGTGGAAAAGTTTTTGAGTGACGTCTTCGAATATTAAGTCGGGTAAGGAAGCAAGCAAGTCGCCATAATCAACGTCGTCCAGTCGTTTTAGCCTGAAATGGTTTACAAGCTAAGTAAACGTACTGTATACAGTACACTGCACGTATTACAGTGCGCACAATACCAGAAACATCTTCAACCAAGCTCGAATTATGGGAAGGCTCTGAACCAGACATTTGCACGCGTTATTACAACACAAAGTACCAACAACAAACAGACACCGCCAAATACAACACAAATACGTGTTTGTAATAGGATGAAATCCTTATTTTCTCAAGGCCATGTCAATCTCAGTGCCTGAATATTTAACACACAAAGTATCCCACAGTTTTCAAGAGTTTCTTCAAACTTCAGTACATTTGGCGAACATTTGCGGAAATGACAGCAAAAAGAAGTGTTCTAATTTCCTGGGACACCCTGCAGCATTTCATGTAGTCATAACTATGTACTGTTGTTTGATATTGGATTTTCCTTTTGTGTATGTGTGTATAAACATTTATCTTCAAATGCGTATGGTAATTTGTGTATACACATTCAACAAAACAATGTGTATTTTTGTGTATATTTGTGTATGTGTATTGTACTGAAAATTCAAATTTTTTGCTAGATCTTCAGTCAGAAATGCTAGGAAAATCAAATCTCTCAATGTCTGCTGCTTGAAACCTTGGATAGCTTTGAAATCGAGTTACTTAGGCCATTTGAAGGCAGGATATCTACTCTTTATTAATGCAGAAAAAACCTCGAAATTTTACGTTTCCGTTCGAAATTTTATGGACTTTTGCTGATCAAATACACATTTTGAGTACTGTTTGTGTATGGTAGTGTGTATCCGAATTTTCAATATGTGTACACACTGAAAAAAAATGTGTATTTTTGTGTATGGTAAATGTATGTATACAATACATAAACAACACAACAGTAGTCATAACGTGAGTAGCAATTAGCTGCACAGTGCTTTAAACCGGTCTCTAACAGGCTGTGAAAAGAGAAGAACAAACCAGGGATTAGAATAAGCAGAAAAATCGGTAGTAAACATAAAAGTAGCCACCGAAAAATTAGAAGGCGTGCTTGACTGAGTCATTGATAAGAGAGAGGCTATATAAACAGAATTAGTCAGCATTAGACAGACGCCGAACATGACCAGCTTTTTGTCGGTATGGTTGTAGTTGGTAGCGTTGGCCTGAATTCCAGCCACTTGCTTACTGTGCCGGCGTATGGTCTTCACTACTTTCAGGTAGGTACATCAACAAAGCCGACGTGTTGCAAAGCATCATGAAGCTTCCGAACGCTGTGTAGATGAGGTTCTACAGAATGCTTTGTTAATTAAGAGCCAGTCTCTGAACCGATCGAGTTTCAGTATTCAGACCCAAAAATGAAACTTTGGCGTGGAGGGCTCAAAGTTGGAGGACTAATACGTCTTGATAGGTTATGTAACCACCGCAAAGAATTTCCAGATTCGACGCTCCACGCTCGAGATATGGCCTTCTAAAAATCGGCCGCTTAACTATGGGACCAAAATTTCGAAATCGAATTTCTGACTTGCTGATCGGAATTCAGACCTAACAAACGGGGTTTTTGCGTAACTTTTTGAGTAGTTTAAGAATCTTTTACTAAATTTCATTTTTGGAAAAAAAAATTTTTTTCGCCCCCCCTATCGGGGGACATAACTCGTCTGGAACCCCCCTAGACCGTTCTTTTTATTTCAGATTATTGTAGCGCTATATCTTAGCTACACGCCGGTGTAAAACATTACCGGCTACCGGACGGCAAACACTGAAATATTTGCGTTCAAAAATTAAAAATGCCACATTTTGCATGTTTCACTGGGGTACATAAATTTCCAACTCCATGTTTCAGCTTACTAATTGGAGTTGAATGCTAAAAATTGATGTCTAAGCTGTACTTTTAGAGTAGTTTAAGAAACTTTCATTGAATTTCATTTTTGGAAAAAAAAATTTTTTTTCGTCACCCTATCGGGGGGCATAACTCGTCTGGAACCCCCATAGACCGTTCTTTTTATTTCAGATTATTGTAGCGCTATATCTTAGCTACACGCCGGTGTAAAACATTACGGGCTGCCGGACGGCAAACACTGAAATATTTGCGTTCAAATATTAAAAATGCCACACTTTGCATGTTTCACTGTGCCCAAAAATTTGCAAAATGTGGCATTTTTAATCTTTAAACGCAAATATTTCAGTGTTTGCCGTCCGGCAGCCGGTAATGTTTTACACCGGCGTGTAGCTAAGATATAGCGCTACAATAATCTGAAATAAAAAGAACGGTCTAGGGGGGTTCCAGACGAGTTATGCCCCGCGATAGGGGGGGCGAATATATTTTTTTTCCAAAAATGAAATTCAATGAAAGATTCTTAAACTACTCAAAAAGTACAGCTTAGACATCAATTTTTAGAATTCAAGTCCAATTGGTAAGCTGGAACATGGAGTTGAAAATTTTTGGGCACAGTGAAACATGCAAAATGTGGCATTTTTAATTTTTGAACGCAAATATTTCAGTGTTTGCCGTCCGGCAGCCCGTAATGTTTTACACCGGCGTGTAGCTAAGATATAGCGCTACAATAATCTGAAATAAAAAGAACGGTCTAGGGGGGGTTCCAGACGAGTTATGCCCCCCGATAGGGGGGCGAAAAAAAAATTTTTTTCCAAAAATGAAATTTAGTAAAAGATTCTAAACTACTCAAAAAGTTACGCAAAAACCCCGTTTGTTAGTTCTGAATTCCGATCAGCAAGTCAGAAATTCGACATCGAAATTTTGGTCCCATAGTTAAGCGGGCCGATTTTTAGAAGGCCATATCTCGAGCGTGGAGCGTCGAATCTGGAAATTCTTTGCAGGTCATTGATAACTTGTCAATATGTTTTAGTGTTCCAACTTTCAGCCCTCTACGCCCAACTTTCAATTTTGGGTCTGAATAGGGCAAAGGGCCAAGACTCGATCGGTTCAGAGACTGACTCTTAATTCCTTTAATTTATTTATTAATGAAAGTGCCGCCACCATTCAATTCAATACAAAATTTTAGATTAGCAAAAGTGGTTTTAATATCAAGTTTAAAATTCCGTCTGTCCAGGTTGTAACGCTTCTGCAGACAATGACAATTGATTCTAAATCAGTAGCAAATAATGTTTTAGTTCTGGAGTTCTGAGTTTTAGTACCTAGTTTTAGTACTAGGGGGTTTGGGGGTTACCACCCTGCTGGAAAGGCCAACCCCCCTCACCCGCCGAGACAGGTTGCGAGACCCCCCCCCCCGACCCAAAAATACAAGTACTAGTAGTGGCTCCAGAACTAACAAACTGGCTCAGAAATCACTAATTTCTAGCCTAAAATTCGCTTGTAAAGCCTTTGGAAACCGAATTTGGCGTTTCCACTGCTGATATTCAAGAGAAATCAGCGTTTTTGGAAGCCCTTTTTGTCATTTTTTGCTTGTTTGTAGCTCTAAAACGTTATTTGGCAGCTTAAAATAGCGATCTTTAGCGTCCTTACTGAAAAAAGTGCTTAAAACGCATTTTATCACCTTTTCAGAGCTCACTGGCATTGCCAATAAATTTAGTAATTCAGCCAAGCAACGCAAATCAAAATCGCACAAAATATCTTCAGCTATGATTTGATCTGATCACTGATCTTTAAAGCAGCGGACAAAGCTGAAGTTTGACAGGCATCTAAGTGACTCCAGGGGCACTATAAAATTTGGTTGAATTCTGTTCATATACTGTAGTGGCGCGCGGATAACGATCAAACTTGTTACACTTAGCGCCGGACACAGTATGTACATTCTCGGTCTGACTGAAAAATCAAGCCTTGGCATATTGATTTTTGTAATAAGGTGAATCAACTTTTCCTGTCACGTTGTCAATCTGATGTGGCGATGTGAGAAAGGCATTCAGCGTTGCCTCTGGAATAGGCAGCACTAACTGAACTACAGCACATGCCCATAAAGTCCTGGTTGTCCATATCTAAACGCCAATTAAGCAAAACTATCCCCTTTTAAACAATATTCCAAACACAGGAGCAAAAAACAACTTTCCGATGCTTTAGCTTGTGTTGTATCCCCTACCGTAGCATGTAGGTGATCATAGCAAATAGCAGTGAGTCTATTAAATGCCAAAGCCACCATTCCCAGCTGCTGTGCGCTCATTCCATAATGGGCAAAAAATGCGAACGCGTTTTTCGAGGCAACTGGAAAGACCTTTACCATTTGGTCAAGACCAAGCCAGCCGAGCATTGGAAACTTGAGTAACAGCCAGGAATTCAGCAACAACAGCAGGTCTGCAAGGCCGGTTAGGATGCAAAGCAGGGCTGTTGGGTCGGTTTTTTTCCTCGGTTTTTTTCGTTTTTTTCCGGAAAAAAACCGGTTTTTTTCCTAGGGGCTCGGAAAAAAACTAAAATGCGGAAAAAAACTCAAGCAAGTTTTTAAAGGAAATAGGCAGAATAACTGGTTAAATTCGCTTCAAATGCTTTGAATTTACGTTAATAGAAGCTTTACAAGCATTTCCATAGCATAACCTAGCTGTTTTTGGCGAAATATACCGGTACCATTTTCAGGCTACTTTTACTATCGTGTTTTTGTTGTTTTAAAATCAAATTACTACTCTAAAACATAAAATTAGTGCATTTCGTAATAAAACTCACGCTATTTCGTTGAATTCTGCAATAAAAAGCGATTGTTAAAAATTTTTTTCTGTCATCTCGGAAAATAACTTTTGGAAAAAAACCGGAAAAAAACAAGAAAAAAACCGGAAAAAAACCGGCTTGAGTTTTTTTCCGGAAAACAAACAGCCCTGATGCAAAGCTTGAAGAACGGTGCGCCCAATGTTTCGTCTTTGCGGTGTCGCACCAAAATATACAAGAAAGTCAGGTAGGTAGGGAGAGAGATGGTTAGTGGTATGCACAAGAGCTGTATGAGTACCATCGCTATCTTCTTGTGCGGTTTTGTTGTCAGCCAGTGAAGTATGTTGTTACGAAGCAAAGACTATATTTGCGGAGCTTAGCAACCACCGAGCGAGCTCCTACATTTAATTGGCCAAATAATCCAGAAATTTCACCTGTACATTTGGCTACTATTATCCAGTTTGTCTGGATCTGGCTTGACACATCCTTTGCAGATCACATGGCCCAGGAACTTGACTGACGGTTGAGCAATGACCCACTTGTGCAGGTTGAGATGGAGATTCGCTCATTTAAGCGTTGTAGCGCCTGCTTCAAGCTGTCATCATGCTCATGCCGGTTCGCTCCATACACCAAAATGTCGTCGATGTAGGGCTGACACCCTGGTACACCTTCTAGCGTTCCGTGTACCAGTTTCTGGAACACTGCTGCACTGTCCTTCAGACCCATTGGGAGTTTCTTGTAAGCATAGTACCCCCAGGGTGTAGCAGTCGTTGTAAGCAGCTGGCTGTCCTCATCCAATTTCATTTCAGCAGGTCGATTTTGCTGAAGACTTCCGCCTGACTGAGTCTGTTATACAGCAAATCGTGGATGTTTGGCAACAAACTGGTTAACTTGCAACAGGGGGTCGTCAGTGAGTGACAAGCATTTCCAAGGTCCGAGGCTAGAAAATGCATCAAAAGCAATGGGATTTACACTTTTTAGGAATTTTTTGAAATTATTTTTAGTTTTACTGGAATAAAACCCGTTTCTATAAATAATTTTGGTTAAGAGAAATGCTTCCATTGTACGGTAGTTCCGATCCGATCCGATCTGATGTGCGGGGGCCTTACGGCCTGCGATCAGACTCGAGGTCCATTTCGCTTCCCCGTGATTCGTCATCTCGGACGTTGCCCTTCTTTCACTGCCAGCCACTCCTAGCCATGCTGCTGGGTGCCGGTCACCAGGAGGGCGGCCGGTGTGCGATGCCATGATGCTGACAGCTCCCGACGGCCGAGGGCTCCCCGGCATAGTTGGTTTCTCAGACAGCTTCTGACATCGTAGATGTTCTTCCCAACGCGGCATGTTTTGTGGAGCGGCTTCCTTGCAACGGCAGATCCAGTTGGCTCCCATTTTAACTACTCGCTGTAACCAGCTTTCAGTGGCCTGGGTGGAGCGTTGTGCCGATGACCAACCCTTTGCAGCAAGAAACTTGCCGCGCCGAGAGGATGAACCACTACAACCGCTAGGGATGCAGTGGCCGTCGTGACTCAGAGGCAGTGAGCTACCCACTGAGCCAATGACGCGGCTGTATGGTAGTTTTAAGGACTGCTAGTGTACCAGTATGGAGATCTAACGAGCAGTGACAAAATGCAGGCTATTCTGTTGTTTGTGAATGTACTGTACATCAAGTACATATTGAAGAAGTTTATGGTCGGATACTAGTAAAACACAACACACGCACGCAGCACGACCACTCAAAGCAACTATACAATACGAATACACTCACACACAACACACGCACACACTGGATCACACCAAACAACCGCACGATATACAAAACACAAGACACTCCCACACTCACACTGAATCACATATTCTTTCATCACTCCCCCTCAAGGACGTCAACTGGGCCTCTTCCGTGCCTGACGGATGGGGGAAATGAACGAACGTTGAGATCTGCTCCGCCTCTGTTGACTCGGCATCTCCAATAAGCTGCTCTGAACTGACACCGCGCTGACTCGATCTTTTGCGCGCCACGCTTCGGCCTTTCTGCCCCTTGGCCTTCAACTGATGACTTGTCATTGGCGTAACGGAATTCCACCTCTTGTGGAGCGAACTCAAATGAAACATTATTCTTCTCCTCCTCTGTCCTCTTCTTCTAACTCTCTTTCTTCTTCCTCTAACTCTCCTTCACTTCTTCCTTCTTCTTTTCTTCATCCTTCTTCCTCTCTTCATCTTCCATCTTCTTCTCATCACCTTACTCATCATCATCCTTTTCCTTTTGATCACTCTCTTCACTAGATTTCTTCTCTTCATCCCCTTTCTCCTTCTTTCTCTAAACATCTTTGCCTTGTCGCCTCTGCCTCCATCTTCTTCCTCCTCTTCTCTCGCAGAAACGTGGCGCGCACAAGATCGGGTCAACATGGTGTCAGAGCAGAGCAGCTTACTGGAGATGTCGAGTCAACAGAGGCGGAGCAGATGAATACAGTTCGTTGTTCCACGGCTGTCAGGCACAGATGAGGCCCAGACGACATCCGTGAAGGGGTGTGGTGAAAGAATGTGTGATTCCTAGTGTGTTTGTGTTATCAAGTTATCGAGTGGTTGCGTCTGTGTGTGTGTGTGTTGTGTGCGAGTGTCAACTAGTTGATAAACTCTTTCAATATATAGAGACTTGATTATTAAGGAGCAGTGTGAAGTAAAGCCAAAACTAGTCCAACGCTATCTAATGACAAATGAAGTTTGGGACAGAGAGCAGGGTCAGAGACTAAAACTCCTTCAAATTCGATTTTTTGTAAGGACATCGTAATAAAATGTGTTTTCTGCATGCCCCAAAAATGCAAAATTAAAAAGAAAACATAGTGATCACAGGGAATTTTCAATAAAAATTGCATTAAGCTGGACAAAAAATACCGATTCCTAAAGACCTGGGTATTCCCAAAATAATCGGTATACCCGGTATGGGTATTTATTTAAATACCTGGAATGGGTAGGTATTTATTGGGTAGGTATTCCCAAAAATACCCATTTTTCGCTATGGGTTCGGTATACCCAATCAACAGTACTGGTAGTTTGTGGTCCTTTTTAGGCGCAGAGGCAGGCTGATAGCCCCTCTCTGCCCCTTCTTTCCTTTGCGTTGAGTCCATGCTTGACTGGCCGCGTCGAATTGCCCAGGTCGACTGGATGTCAACTTGGCAGCATCCAGGCGCGCCGTCTCGTCTGCTTGTGCGATTTCGGCGAACCTATCGAGGTTGACTTGTCTCTCAGCCAATAGTTTCTCCTGCGTCTCACGGCAACTCATACCTTTGACAAACTGTATGGCCAACAGGTATTCAGTCAGGTCTGCCTCAGTGATCACACCTTCATTGACAGGGAAAGTGCACTCTTGTATCAGCAGTCGCAGTTCCCTGTGTAATCAGCAACAGGTTCTCCTGAGTGTTGTGATCGTTGTAGAAAGTCGAAGTGAGCTCTGACTACATTGGCAGGGCGGTGGAAAACGCGTCTGGCAGCCGCTAGCAGGTCTGCATAGGAAGTAGCGGGATTGCTAAACTCCCTCTGGCTTGCCAACTGTGACAGCGCCGCCGTTCCAATGTAGGATACCAGAAACTCTTTCTTCTCCTGATCAGTGAGCTTGCCGTCGGCAGGGCGCGTTGCATCAACACCACCAACAAAAGAAGTGAATAGCTGCTCCACAAGGGCCACATCAACACAGACGGATCGCTTGGACATGCCCAGTAACGGTCTGGCGCTGGCAGATAGAGCTTGCTTCGTCCTTGCTGTGCCATCTATGTATGTAGCTGCCGTTGGTGTTCTTTCAAAAAAGCGATGAATCACAGCGCTACAGCACATGCGACCCTGGTAGATTACCAGTCGGTAACGTCTGTAGGCAGGTGTTCACTCACTGGAACAGCCACGCAGCAATGTAGAAAGCAGGCGGGTACTCGGCTACTCGACCGACTTGGCTGACTGCCGTCCCCTGGCGACTGGCAGGTCGGGAGTAAAACAGCGTTAGTAGCAGTAGGTTGTACAGCCAGAAACCACTCTACCGACAGGCGATGGTCAGGAGTAGACTAGCAGTATGCAGACAGAATGTGGTACACTCACTCGTCGATGGCTGGGGGTCACTCGTTGGCAGTGGCTGGCTGGCGTTGGTTTCGCACCGAACTTGCGTCGCCACTATTCCATCCGTTGGTTGCTTCTGTCTACGTCTTACTGTCACACTAATTGGCTACACGCGGTCGCGGTGTCTCTTCAATATAGCAGACAGTCGTTACCGGCAACCCAATACATACGTACATTGATACATGCACATACATATATATCACTTTAGGCATCCATGTACAAGCCTCTAGCTAGACAACACCCCCACTCACCCCCTATAGCTCGGGGACCCCCAAATAGAAATAGTACATAGTAGCGGCTCCAGTACTAACGAACTGGCTCAGAAATCACTAGTTTTTACAGTCAGCAGGCACTGGCACTTACTGTTATTTTACTAGTGGATTTTTATTTTACTATTTACTAAATTTACTACAAATTCAGCTCTTCAATTTAATTTTTATATTTGTTTTACTACCAAACAGCTCCAATTTTACTAATTTTTGTTTTACTAATAATTTTACTAATTTTACTACAGTTTTACTACGATTTTACTAGTCATTAGGGGCGATTTTGCAACAATGATACAAAGATCTTATGAACAATTAATGTTGGTGCTAATTAGTTGCTAAATTTGATCATGATACAAGGTTCTCAAGAACTTTAGAGAGAAAAATGTGTGAAATTCGACTGACAAAAGTGCGCCCACACATTATACAGGGTGTGCCAAAAAAAAACAACCGAGCAGATTTTTTGCTGTAGCAACCGCAAATCGCAACCGATTTGAATGAATCTTTTTTTAAATAAAAGAAAAATAAATTCTTGAAAGACCGATGAATCGCGTATTAAGATAGCCTGCTTAGTTCCGGAGATATTTGCCCTCAAAGTCAAAACAGAGATTTTGGCAGTGAACAAGAGAGATAAACACAACAAAGCAGATTTTTTACTTTTGCAACCATGAATCTTAACCGATTTTAATGAATGCTTTTTTGAATGAAAGATTGATAAATTCTTCAAATGTTGGTGCAATATTTATTGAGATTCACTGCTTAGTTCTTAGATATTTGCCCTCAAAGTCGAAACAGATTTTGGCAAAGAACAAGAGCGATTCCGTTAGGCAGTTAGTAGTTTACGCACCGTACGCACCGTTCGCACCGTTACGCACCGTACGCACCGTTACGCACCGTTCGCATCAGCAGCGTCCCCAATTGGGCGCTGATATTTCGGAGTGGTGAATTTGCTTAGATCGATCTGAGAACCGTTCTATTTCAGCTTGCATTAACAAATTACGCGTTTCGCTCGAAAATTAGCTGAAAAATCAGCTTGTATTAAAATTTTAAAAAGAAAAAAGCGAAGATAATCACGTGATTCACGGCGGCCCTGGCACCCATGGAAGCGGTGGGTTTGTGGGTTCGAAACCTGTCGCCGCGATGGGAAGTAGTCGACACAAAGCCCTACCCAGGCCGTCGAAAATCAGCAATGGCAAGTATATAAATGGGGACCAAACCGGCGCTGTCTTGCACCCACCGACAGCAAAAGGGAGGATTGTTGTTAAGGAGGCTGCCGGACCTTCTGTCTCTTCCTGCTCTATACCAGTTGGCTACTCCTAGTCCGAAAGGACAAACAGTTACAACAACAAAATAACAATTCGACCGGACATACAATGCAGCGGAACCACTGACAGCATCACCTATATCGAGTTTGTCCTTGGTGTCAGCCGTGAAGTAAAAACATTTGGATTGTTAGTTTAATGGTTGCCCCATCAGCGAAACCCATCAGGTCCAATTTTTCGGCCAATCATTCCCCATTTTGGTACTATGTCAATCAGAAAAGGTGCCGAGATGACACGTTTTTGCCTGACAAAATTGAGACGTTTAGGCGCTGGGTGTAAAGTTTCGGTGATTTTTGTTATTGTACCCCGATTTTTGAAACAACCAAACACCTTTCATTTCCCAAAGCCGATCCTATACAGAGTGCAAGGTGCATAATATGGTAAATTCGCTTTTCCAATGCATCTTTTCCAACGCCGATACAGCAGCTTTGAAAGCATTTTTATACGTAGTGTATATTCTTGGGAAGAGTACTATCAGAAGAAAACTAAGCAACAAAAGCACTGCACTACAGCAACTGTCCGGAGATGCACCACAGCTAACAGAAAGAAGCTAATACGATGCAAGCATAACAGAAAATGCAATTGCACTAAATGACCAGAAAGCTGCTACTAACACCGAATCTTTGGGGGCGTGCAAAAATTACGTAATGCATGAGGAGGAGGGAGGTTCGCCAATTGATTACTAATCATTACGGTGGGGGAGGGAGTATTGGTTTCATCGTTAACGAAAAGCCACCCAATGATGGCTTCTATCTAAAACAAAGACTATACGTACATTGTACATAGTTGTAGCTCATCAATAAAGAAAACTACGAAAATTATCAATTGTTACTGTATACTGATGTTATTTTAATAAAAACGTCATTTTACTTGGAAATGAACGCAAAAATGTCGGCTCTACCTCTTCAAAAAATTGAAATTTCGGTTGGATGCAAAATTATTAGGGGTGGGGGTCAGAAAATTATTATGGGCGATTATCCGGGGGATGGAGTCCGTAAATGGGCAAAAATACTATCACGTAACTTTTGCATGCCCCTTTTGTCTATGTGAATGCTTGGAAAATCAGGGAAGTCAGCAAGGTTGATGACTAAAGAACTAAAGAAGAGTACGCGACAAAGATGCACATTCTGTTCTTTTACTGATGCTTTCTCGTTAAAAGATTTAATGCACCCAGCTACTTTTCCAACAAAACGCGTAATTTGTTAATGGAAGCTGAAATAGAACGGTTCTCTGATCGATCTAAGCAAATTCACCGCTCCGAAAGATCGGCGCCCAATGGCGGTCGCTGCTGGTGCGAACGGTGCGTAACGGTGCGTACGGTGCGTAACGGTGCGAACGGTGCGTACGGTGCGTAAACTACTAACTGCCATTCCGTTACACTTCATAATAAAGCAGATTCCTACTGCTGGGGGCTAATGACACTTTACTGTTGAAGTGAACCGATTTAATGTGTCACCAGTAAAGCCTCCAATAACCCTCAGCAGTAGCAGGAATCCGTTTTATTACGAAGTGCAGCGGAAAAAGAAAAATTCCCTCTTGTTCACTGCCAAAATCACAGTTTTGACTTTGAGAGCGAATATCTCAGGAACTAAGCAGGGTACATTAATAAGCGTTACATCAATCTTTCAAGAATTTATTTATCTTTCATTTAAAAAATAAGGACTCATTCAAATCGGTTGAGATTTGCGGTTGCTACAGCGAAAAATCTGCTGGGTTGTTTTTTTTTGGCACACCCTGTATATTGCAAAATTGATCAAGAATTTGGCTGGAATTCACCAAAAACTAGTAAAATAGTAGTAAAATTTTCATTTTACTATTGACAGTCTTTGTTAATTTTATTTAATTTTTACTTTACTATTTGCTCTTAATTTTACTTTTTACTATTATTTTACTACTAGTAAAATACCACTATTATTACTAATTTTTGTTTTACTATACTATAGTAAAATAACAGTACTGGCACTTTAACGCCGTTTACGGTACCGACATCATATATGGTATGGTGCACTAGTCTAGGTACCTGTACCATATATGGCATGCATGTAACAGGGGGTGCCCACAGCCGACTTAGGCCACCCCCCCCCGGGATGGGGACCCCCGAGACGACTTTTCCGCCCTCTCCGATTTTTCTGGCAAGTAATTTTTTGAGCAAATTTTTGTGATTTTTTACAATTTCAGACATAAAAATTGGCAAAATCGCCTGCAAAACAGCACTTTTTAGCTGTATTTCAGCCCAAATTAGCGATTTTTAACCAAAAAATTCGGATTTTTGGGAGTTTTTAGTGCCCAACACCCCTCCCAACCCAACAATTTCGACTCAGACGGTCGGCGCCAGACCCCGCAACCCCCCTCAGCGGGTTACATGCTTGTTATGTTGTGCATGTGACGGTAACAAATATGGTGCCACTAGCCTAGGTACCGGTACCATATGGTGTCTGTTTTAGCTTAAAACTCGTCCAGGCAGTCCTTTTTGGCCAACCTACATACAGACTGTTCGTACTAATATACAGGGTGTCCCAAAAAAATGACAACATTTCTTTTTGCTGCCATTTTTGCAAATTTTGACCAAATTGTCTGAAATTTGAAACATAAGTGCCAAAAAAGTGGGAAATTTATGTGTTAAAGTTTGGTGCATCAGGAGTGACCCAGTCCTGAGAAATTCAACAATATATAAAATTGCGAAATTTCAATTAAATGTAGAAACAGCATCAAAAATGGAAACTTTCCTTTTTGCTGTATCTTCTTTAATTTATGTCGGAATTGGATGAAATTTTGAATATATGCGCAGATATTTTGTAGGTCTAAAGTTCTGACATTAATCAGTCCATATCGCTAGTACTTGGAAACTAAAGAAAATCAGAGTTTTTACTGCAGCAAAATGAAGAACGTGCAAACTCTGAGAAGTAAGGAATATGAACACCATCCAGATGACCTCCGTTTGAGTTAATACATTGCTGCAACCGTTTCCCATAAGCATCATAAACATTTCTTAGCATGTTTGGGGTGGAAGACTGAATTACGCTTACAGGAGCTTCATTACAGCTAAGGGGCGCGAAAGTCAATGTTGTCGTTGTATTGTGATCAGGATTTTTTATGTCAAGAGCTGGGCTGGGTTCATGCGCCAACTTTTGATCTACGAATCAACCCGTTATTCTGCGCATATATTCCGACCTAAATTAAAGAAGATACAGCAAAAAGAAAAGTTTCCATTTTTGATGCTGTTTCTACATTTAATTGAAATTTCTCAAATTTATATATTGTTGAATTTCTCAGGACTGGGTAAATCCTGATGCACCAAATTTTAACACATAAAATTCCCACTTTTTTGGCACTTATGTTTCAAATATCAGACAATTTGGTTAAAAATTGCGAAAATGGCAGCAAAAAGAAATGTTGTCATTTTTTTGGGACACCCTGTATTTTACAAATTGAAACAGTACCAACAAAATCACAAGAAAACGGGTAAAAAGAAACATACGATCATAAACAATTAAGGCAAGCAGTTCGAAAGACCAAGAAAATAAGCGAAACTCGTCTAGTTATAACTTTATTATCAGGGCACAGCGATATAGTTGAGACTAGAAATACGCCAATCGGCGTCCAAATCAGGCTTCAGCGCTTTGCTAAAGACAAAATTTGCGAACACAACTTTAGGAAACTCGAAACGGTAATCGTCGGGAAGTTTGGGAAAACAAGCATCCACCTCCGAATATCTGTAGACAGTAACGTACAGTACAAGCACATCCACAAAACTACCACCGTCTTTATCTTTTCGCAAATCTACAGTCAAAATAGAGGCAGGTTGTCCGGTAAAAACGCTGGGAGCTATCTGAGCGGTTTTGTCGATGCGGTACAAGTCCTCGGCCGTTAGATTCAAGACCGATTGCTGTCGTTTAGACAAGGCTGCGAAGCTGTGCTCGATTTCCGAAAGACATTGACACTCGATCAAGTTAGTTAATTCGCTGAATCGGCGCTGGAAAATTTTCTGCGTGACCGAGGTGAAAACAGGAGCCAGAGCCGAGTTGAAAGAGTCGAGATTGAACGATCGGTCATGAAACTTGAGACTAGAACAACCACTATCAATCATGATTCTGTTTAAAGTTTATCGTGCTTTGGGCGATATATTAACTAACAGCACAACAGTCAGACACTTAACGCCGCTTACGGTACCGACACCATATATGGTACCCCTACCTTCGCAATGGTGCCTGTTTTCTGCTCTTAAAGGTGCATTCATACTTTTGCAGAAAAAGATCGCTTGGCGACTTTTCTGCAGAAAAACTCGTTTAAGGTATGAAACGCGCCCAAACGAAGTGCGAGATCTTTCCGCCGGCGACAAAAATCAACAAAAACGTAGTTAAAAAATTGAACTATTTTTGCCGCCGGCCTTTTTTATGTTGAATTTTCAATGGCAGGAATGTGTAAATGATATTGTTTCAGTGCGAAACCACTATAACAATGCAGGAGAGCGCTCAACCGGCGGAAAATTTAGAAAAAGTTCGCAAAAATGTCTGTTGAACAGAAAATTTTTATCTACACGGAGATTTTTATCTACAGTTTTTCTACAGAAAATTCGCCTGGGATCTTTCTCTAGACGAGCATGAATCCATCTCAAAACGCAATTGGCAGCTGAAAATTGCGATTATAGCCTTCTTAGGGACCGTCCAAAGTTACGTTATGGCCAGAGGGGTTCGCCAAATGATTACTGCAAAATTTTTACTAACTACAGCTGTATGCCATTTTCGGCGCCAGATTTTCGGCAACAGAGAACATAAAAATTTATACTTTAAATCTCCGAAAATTTTTGGAATTGGGGACTAAAATCTCCTGTAAATTGGGCAGTTTTTGAAAATCTATTTTTTAATTTTTTGAAATTGGGAAGTTTTGAAAATCGCCTGTAAAACAGCGCATTTTAGCTGTACTGTACTTAAGCATAAATTTAGCGATTTTTGATGATTTTGGCCGAAAAATAACGATTTCTAGCGTTTCTCAGTGCCCAACCCCCCTCCCTTGAATTTGGGCTCAGACCCTGCGGATGGCGAATGTGGATCCCCAACCCCCTTCGCCCGATGACCTGTTACATGTATGGGCGAGGGCACTCAGAAATTGGACCAAAATGAAATTTCGGTATTTTTAGACGCCCTTATTGAAAAAACGAGCTATGTAAAAACGCATTTCCAGGCGTTTTGGAGCTTCTTGAAATTTTAGACCCTCTATAGACGAACAAAAACTCGAAAAAGCTAACCTGGCAAGGCGCCAATTATTGATTAAACCCCTTCGGAAACCGGTTTCCTGAAAAGACGCCACACACAGGGGCTGCTCCCTCAAATAAAATCCGTCGTCCTTGTCAACTCTGGCCTTGGTTTCTTCGCTGAGAATAACTTGAAAGACGGCCTGCGTGGCTTCCGCAGCGTTGGCACGGTTAGGGTTATTGGGGTCTATCAAATCGCGAAATTTCTCACAAGCTCGACTGTTCATAGCTAAGTAGGAGCCGAAGAAGTAGCGGAACTGTTTGAAGTTTTCCAGTGTCAGCTGTTCTTTTGAAGTGGGAATGAGAAACTGAAATGGAGTCTTGGAACCGGCGAACCAGCTGGCCAACTTTCGCACGCAAACCGTCTGCACACGCATCTAGAATATTAGTCCATTCAATAATACGTGTGTAACAGGTCAGCCCGTACATGTAACACGGGGCTCCGGGGTCTGTCTCCACCCAACTTAAGCCAGACACCCCAGAAGATTTTTCCCTTTAATTTTTCTGTCAAGTAATTTTTCTGCAATTTTTAGAATTACAGAGCAGTAAAAATGCTAAATTCGCCTCTAAAACAGCTGTTTTATAGCTGTAC
>JASANB010001800.1:0-10699 GCA_030248155.1 Sabatieria punctata
ACGAATTAAAAAATAAAAAAAATGTTTAAATCTTCTGGATATCCGGTAAGACACCAAAAATATCGGCGGGTTAGGGTTGCATCTCTAGTAGTAGCTGCTTTACTTCTTGTTAAAAACGAGGAGATACGACAACGGCGAAACAGAATCGAAAGAAAACCAGCTACTAGGAAGTAGGAACCGACGCCCTATGTCATTTAGGACTACAGTATCTTTAATAACCGTCTCAGCTTTTCTATGTTCGAGCAAGAAGCACCGTTGTGGCCGATTATGTAAAGCTTCCTATAGTCACTGGTCTGTCTGATTTATTTCAAACAGCCTTGCTCGACTCAAACCCTGCTCAAGCAAGTTTACACCAACTTACTGGAACTTTACTACAAAACAAGCAACCCGGTCAACCTAACCTCAAACAAGTGACTAGCAAACACAATCATATCTGGCGAATAATAGGTGCTAATGACGACGCATTTCAATCTGCAGCTGATCACTAATGACCTGCGTCAAGCATATGTAAATCGGTGTTTACAGCCACTGCACAGACGCAAGCAATTTGCCAGCCCGCACCATTACAAAACTTCCGACCAAAGATCTGTTCTACGAATGTCAACACCACTCCGACAATACAAAATCGATCCTGTTATATTGCGAGGCCAGCTATTAAACAAACCGCAGCAGAAAAAGGTTTCTAACTTTCCAAGTGGCAGTGGGTAGCGGATGGAAAAGACCATTGGGCAGGCCGAGAACGCGGTGGAAGGATGTACTCAGACAAGACCGAAGGATGATTACAGAAAACCCAAATAATCGGAACCGATGGAGAACAGCGCTGCAAAAGAAAGAGTTCCTCTACGCCACGCCCAAGTGGCAAGAGAAATAAGTCAAGTAAGTCAAGTGGGTAGCGGTGATAGTCAAAAGCTAGCGGTCTCTTAAAAATAAGACATTATAATTCGGCTAGAAAACGGAGCTACGCGCACTGCAGGGGTTTGATTGTACTCTAATGCCTTACTGCTCACCAACACCACTTACCAGGCAAGATACCTTTCTGCACCAACTGACTGCGTGGTGGTCGCTGCTGTAATTTGGCTTGCAAAACTGAAAATAAAGAAAGCGGAAAATTGCGCTGGTAAAAGGTGAGCGCCATTTAGGTACCTTGCTTCCTGCTAGACAAACGCTGTTGGAATGATGAAGAATTGGGCTGTAGCACCACTGCTGAGGACGAGACTTTAGTTTGCGGCATCGATACTAACATAACGGTAGCAGCAGTAGCAGTGCTGCTTGGAATGGCTACCAGAGAACCCGAAATCACCTGAGACACTGGCACTTGTACCAACTGCATCGGAACCACCGCTAAAACAGAACAAGGTTCTGCTAACTTTTCTAACTATACAAGTCCGATCATTTTATCACGCCCGGTTCAGACGACAGCCGACATTCACTCCAAACTGTACCAAGAAACCGGAGAAGAACATTCTGACATCTAAATTGAGAGCCAGTCTCTGACTTGATCGACCCTTGCCTGTTAGGCCTACTTAAAGTTGAAATTTTGACTTTCACTTATTTAGCCAAAACTTGGTGTGCTAATGGGATCCATTCAGACATGGGCAAAGGGGGGGCTGAAGGGGTGGGGTTGGCCCCCCCATCAGGCTCTGATCTACCCCCCATCAGCCGGCCGCGAAGAATTTTGTATAGAAATTTATGATAAAAATATGCCTGGAATAGGCGTAAATGAGCTCAGAATAGCTAATTTTAACTTATTTTAATGAAAAATAAGCCAAAAAACCGTGATTTTCGCCAAAAATCCGACTTTTTGGCTTACCACCCCCTCAGCCCCCCATCAGGCGCTCCTACCCCCCTCAGGAATTGAAAATTCTACCCCCCATCAGCCGAAGTGCTAGCCCATGTCTGGATCCATTGAGTTGTCCTTGAGCCTTGAAAGATAACTTGATTCGACGCCTCAACCTGGAGTTATACACTCCAAAACTTTTAGCTGCTTCACTATGGAACCGAAAATTTAGACGCGATTTTCTCGCATGTACATTAAATAGGAGTTGAATATTTTGGAGTTTTTCTACACATTTATATGTATCTTAAAAATGTACGACTCAACTTTCAACGGCAAAAAATTTTTTCCCGACCCTCTTTGACCCAAAACCCTTATGTCGCACATGTTTTCATCGGTTTGTTCCGGTTTCCTCACTTTAAAAATTTTAGCATAAATTTGGTGATCTTTAATATCGATACTATTCCACTTTAATAGATCCTCCGATTTTTCAGGCAAGCAATTTATTAGCAAATTTTTGCAATTATTTTACAATTTCAGACAAAAATTGCCTGTAAAACAGCACTTTTTAGCTGTATTTAAGCCAAAATTAGCGATTTTTGACGATTTTTAGTCGAAAATTGCGATTTTTTAGCGTTTTTAGTGCCCAACCCCTCCCTAAAATTTGGGCTCAGACCCTGTGGCGCCAGACCCCCCCCCCAACTCCCTCCCCTTTGGCGGATGACCTGTTACATGCATGAAGAAAACATGTGCGACATGGGGATTTTGGAATCAAAGAGTGTTGGAAAAATTTTTATGCTGCCCCATGGCAGTGGCGCATTCCCCAGACGCTCTGTTACATGTATGATACAATAGAAGCTTAAATGTTAGTATGCCATTGTCGTCCACAATGTTTCATTTGAATGTCTGTCAATGGTCTGCAACTGAAGCAAAAATATGAATGTTTAAACCGATTTTTATGCTTCTAACTCGTCCAGATATATTTCCTCACGTCAAACGCCTATTATAACTATACCAATTATAGCGCTACAAAATTCTGAAATGAAAACATGTGCGACATTAAGAATTTTTTGCAATTTCAGTCATGCATTTTAAAGATACATAAATCTGTAGAAAAATACCAAAATATCGTATCCTCCTAACTCCTAGTTACACGCGAGAAAATCGCAAAGTTTCGGTCTTGATAGTGAAGCGGCTCAAACTTTGGGAGTCAAGGACAACTCAATGCACAGTTGTTGAAAAAAAATTTTTTGAAGGCCAAAAATTTTTGCTTTTTTTAAAAAATTAAAAACAATTATTTTTTTGAAAATCGTTTTAAATGGGTCCATGCTATATATAGTCCATGTCAAAAAAGAGCGGACTGGCGGTTTTTTGCAAATAACTCCTCATCGGTGCGTCGGAGCGCTTTTGGCCTCATAACCAAAGTTGTAGGGGGGGGCGAGCTCGGTACTATACTATGGTGTAACCTAATCTGCGCAACGCGCCATGGTAACGCTAATTTGCGCAACGGAAAAAAATCAGCTTTTCCTGTAGTTGAGATGAACCCTTAGTGCCTACTTTATAGGGCATTTCTTTGCCGCAGAAACCACATAATTTCACAAAATGCAGTTTTCGTGCCAGGACCACACACTACAGTATCCGAATGGCTTCAGAATGGACTGAAATCGATTCAAAACACTGTAAAGTACATTTTTAACCACAGTGGAGGGGTTAAGCTTCTACATACCAGCAGAAAAAAATCAAATGACCTACAGTTGAAAAAATCGGGATTACGGTATCAGGGTCAATTTTTCAGGGTTCTTAAGTGTCTCAATCGACGTAAAACTAAATTTTACACCATATATGTGAATTTCAGCAAAATCGGCTGAGTTTGACCAGAGTTATTCCAATCCCCCCCAGAAATCTGAAAATCGCCAAAAATGGCCATTTTTAGCATTTTCGGCCAAATTTGATGGTGTATAACTCTGGAACCGTTCCACCTAGAAGAAACATGAATATATTTTTGAAATCCCCGAGGTCGGTAGATTATAATTCACTGAAAAACTCGCGTTCATCTCAACTACAGAAAAAGCTGATTTTTTTCCGTTGCGCAAATTAGCATTACAACGGCGCGTTGCGCAGATTAGGTTACACCACAGTACCGAGCTCGGCCCCCTCTACAACTTTGGTCTGAGGCAAAAAGCGCTCCGACGCACCGATAAGGAGTTATTTGCAAAAAACCGCCAGTCCGCTCTTTTTTGACATGGACTATAGTACAGATACTTACAACAAATTTTCCACTTTTGCACCTTAAGTCAGTTGAGAAACCTGTCGAAAACGACAAAACAGCTCTAAACACTGCCTGCAACTGCATAATTTCACCGAAAATTGCCTTTAGAGGCACTTCTAGGTGAATCCTAAGGAAGGATTTCTTACGCAGTTGCTGTTAGGCTCAATGCAAAAGAAGTATTACGCAGGTTGCTGGATAAAATGTTGGCTGCTTCGAAAGAATTTACAAAAAATTGCATGTATGTACGTGAATTTTCCCACTTTTTCCTTTAATTTGCATATTGATCTTTCAAAAATAAATTTTTTTTTCTTGAGCCTTCAAAAAAGCTTTTTTCTATATAAAGTCTTTTTTTAATTTTTGACCCTAACAACTGTGACTCAATGGCACATATTACCACACCAAGTTTGGGCTAAATCGGTAAAATTAGAAATTTCAAGTTCAAGATGCATTTTGCAAGAAAGTCAGATGAGAGGTGGCAGGTAGGGTCATCTCACGGATCTAACTCATCAAAATATGTTCGAAACTCAAACGAAGACCAACAGTGCACGTCCGGCCACCAGCAACACCCCGGAACCGGAGCTACACGCCCACAAATTTGGTCGGCAGGCGATTTTTTGTGTCATTTTCTGGTGTCTAACACCCTCCATTCAAACGATCACCCTTCATTCGTTTCTTAATCTAGGATCCCGACTCGCATACGGTTTTGTAGCTGTTCTGTTGGCCTTTTATATTCTGGTACTCCCGTTTCCAGATAGCTGGTTAGCGAGATATTCACTGAAAATTACTTGCCGCAAAATGCCACTCAGTTTTTTCGAAAATGTTTATAACATTTTGTGCAAAGGGTAGCTTGGGGGAAATCAGGAACCGATCCGAAACAGAAATTAATGTTTTTAATTATCAAAATTAATTTTAAATTAACATGTTTTATCGATAAATATCGATTATCGATTATTTTTTGGCAAAATTCCAAACTTTCAAAATCGTCCAAAATGGTCATATGCCTGTTTTAAAAATATAAAAATATCCCTAGAGACGCATCAGCAGACATGGGCTAGCATTTCGGTTGAGGGGGTAGAATTTTCAATTCCTGAGGGGGTAGGAGCGTCTGAGAGGGGCTGAGGGGGTGGTAAGCCAAAAAGTCCGATTTATGGCTAAATTTTTGGCTTATTTTTCATTAAAATAAGCTATTCTGAGCACATTTACACCTAATCCAGGCATATTTTTATCATAATTTTCTATGCAAAATATGCAAAATTCTTCCAAAATATTTCTGAGGGGGTAGGTCAGAGCCTGGGGGGCCAACCCCCCAGCCCATGTCTGCGCATCAATCGGGGTACGCTCCGGAGGGCCTGTTTTCGAAATACACCCCTAGGGCATACAAGGGCCGGGGGGTCTGGGGAGGGTTTGCCAACCCCCAACTTGGGCTCGCCCCCCCCCCCAAACGACCCCACCCACCCACCTGAAGCCGACTTTTGTTCCTGACCCCACCCACCAAAATCGCCGCGACCCCCCCAAACCGGCAGGCCCACCCCCAAATTTTCGGATTTTGACTATCCCCAACCCATTTTTCCGGCCCATGTATGCCCTAAGGGTACGCAACAGTATAATAGGTCACGTTCCGGAGTCGTACACTCATAAGAAAGTTAATTAATGAATATATAGTCCATTTCTTACCTTCCCTGATTCCCCCCAGCTACGCCTAACCCGGATCAGGTGTAGCTGGGGGGGGATCAGGAACCGATCCCAGACAGAAATTAATGTGTTTACTGATCATAATTAATTATAAATTAACGATTTCTATCGATAAATATCGATTATCGATTTTTTTTGGCAAAATTCCAAAATTTCAAAATCGTCCAAAATGGTCATGTCGTATATCATTTGAAAGCCCTTCGCCTGACGAGTCTAATGATCACTACATCAGCATAGGAAATGTCCCGGGGGGCTGTTTTACCAAATATAAAAGAACCCTTAGAGACGCATCAGTATTAGGGTAGACCGGGGTAATTCGGCACAGGGGGGAATTCGGCACAAAATTTTTCATTGGTTAATTGCGTTCGAACGAATGCAGCTAGATGAACGGTTAATGCAGTTATGTAATGCGTATTGTGTGCTGATATAATGTATAAAATATTAACTCTATCTGCTTAATCAATCGTGAGCTACAGGTCATTGTTTAACACCAACTAAAAAAATCCGATTTTTGAAGCTGAATAAACCTAAAACTACAGGGTGTGCCAAAAAAAAACAACCCAGCAGATTTTTCGCTGTAGCAACCGCAAATCTCAACCGATTTGAATGAATCTTTTTTTAAATGAAAGATAAATAAATGCTTAAACGACTACTGAAATTTTCATTAATGTACTCTGCTTAGTTCCTGAGATATTGGCTCTCAAAATCAAAACAGTGATTTTGGCAGTGAACAAGAGGCATTTTTTTATTATTCTTCACTTCGTAATAAAACGGATTCCTGCTACTGCTAAGGGCTCTTGGAGGCTTTACAGGTGACACAGAAACTCGGTTTACTTCAACACTAAAGTATCATTAGCCCCAGCAGTAGGAATCTGCTTTATTATGAAATGCAACGGAATCGCTCTTGTTCTTTGCCAAAATCTGTTTCGACTTAGAAGGCAAATATCTCAAGAACTAAACTGTTAATCTCAATAAAAATTGCACCAATCTTTGAAGAATTTATCAGTCTTTCATTCAAAAAAGGATTCATTCAAATCGGTTCAGATTCATGGTTGCAAAAGTAAAAAATCTGCTGGGTTGTTCTTTATCGCTCTTGTTCATTGCCAAAATCTCTGTTTTGAGTTTGAGGACAAATATCTCAGGAACTAAGCAGGCTATCTTAATAAACGGTACACCAATCTTTCGAGAATTTATTTATCTTTCATTTAAAAAAGGATTCATTCAAATCGGTTGAGATTTGCGGTTGCTACAGCAAAAACTCCGCTGGGTTGTTTTTTTTTGGCACACCCTGTACATTAGCTCGGACGAATTAAAAATCTGCAATTAGGTTGGTTTCCTTCAAATATTATTCACTGAAAATTTCACTAAAATCGGTGCAGTAGTTTTTGAGAACCGACGACCCGCTTTCGGGGGCAAAAATGGCACAAGTAGACACGCAGGTTTTCGCATCATTTTGGAATGGAAAAGAATTGGATTACGGTAGTTGAAGTCAGTTTTCCCGCAAAAAATCGGTTTTTTTAAAACTTTCGTTGAAAAACGGTTATTTTTACTTAGTCTATGTATTTTAAGCATCACCAAGCTGATTTTAACAGTAACATGTTATTTTACGTTAATTAATTAACTAATTAATAATTTTAATTAATTAATAAAAAACTTGTTAATCAACTGCAAATTGCTTATTTTCCTGGTAAGTAAGCCTTTAGCAGTGTTAATAGGATGAAACATTGACATTTTTTACATGAAGGCTCGATTTAGCACATTTTGTGTGTTATGCAAATTACGCATTTCTTCAAGCACGTACAAAGTAGGTTTTCTGCTTGAAGCAAAAGCTAGAAACCTTCAAACAAGAGCTCCATGAAAGTATAACGCTAGAACTCTGCCTTTTTCGATTGCTAAGTAGAAAAAACCGACTTATGTGGGGATCATTTCATGTCAACGTTTAGAAAGCTCTAAAAGCCGCTACAACTGTAGAATGCAGGCAAAAATTGTACTACAGACTCAGATGAAGTGGATCTAATCGTAGCATTCCTTAAGATGGGACTGTTAGGCTTCAAAATCAAATTTTTCGCGTTGTGCCGAATTACCCCACCGGTGAGGCAATTCGGCACATGAATAAAATCGAAAAGGAATCGCTCGCCATTAGTTGTAGCAAGAATGTATAAGGGAAGAATGTTCCACTGCGCGGCCGGCCGCTTGCAGCAGCGTGGCCATGCGCTGCAACAAAATTTCGGGAGGGTGACCGAATTTCGGTCCCCCTCCCGAGCGTTCGGGAGGGCGTCCGAATTTGGGGCACCCTCCCGCAAAAGTCTTAGAGGCCATCTTGCAAGCGAACCCGATTTTGGCCGCTCGCGAGATTTTTTAACAAATTCAGCGGAGTTATCTCTGAAATAATCAGGTGATAAACAACTGAAAAATAGATAGAAACATGTATTTAACATACTAGCTGTACTAGTATATACTGGTATGCGTTACTGATGACAAAACTAACGCATAAACCATACACATACGCAGCCAAAATTTTGTGCATTTTCCTTGCTTGCTTCTTTTCTATGTACTATGATTGACTTTACAAGCATGTAACTCAGATCTAAAAATCAGAAAGGCTATATGTAGCTTTCAACTGATTAAGTAGAACCTTTTCATTAATAATGATTTGCGTCCATCCACTCCGAGAAAAAGAAATCGCTGTTGGAGTATGTCGAAAAAAAGACGATACAGACGAGTCTGTGTGTTTACGCAAACTTTCAATTGTATAGCAGCGCAGCCAGGGATGAGGGGAAACGGCGTTAGGAAAGGAGGACGCCTACCGCTCAAATCGTGCGATACATTTTCTTTGCAGGCGCAAGAAATACCATGTATTTTTAGAAGAAACTCGTTATAGGAGGGACGATCCCTAGTGGCTGAGTAACAAATAAAATGAAATGTTATTATTGTATATTTCCCTCAATTTGTTTTGGCTTTCTTGCTTAATCTTCGCTCTCAATAATCGTGATACGACAATGAGCGGCCACGAGCGGCCAAAATCGGGTTCGATTGCAATACGGCGCCTAAGAGTTTTTCGGGAGGGTGACCGAAAATCGGTCGCCCTCCGAACGTTCGGGAGGGGGACCGAAATTCGGTCACCCTCCCGAAATTTTGTTGCAGCGCATGGCCACGCTCTGCCAGCGGCCGGCCGCGCAGTGGAACATTCTTCCCTTATACATTCTTGGTTGTAGAATGGTCGAAATGGCTTCAAACCTTTTGCACAGTGTAAATAAGAAAAATTGAAAAATTCCGGACCGAAAATCAGGTTACTGCTGCTAAGTTGGGCCGAGATATTTTTGAAAAACTGAAAATGGTGTGCCGAATTACCCCGGCTTACCCTATAGGCAGGCTCCGGAGGGCCTGTTTTTCAAAAATAAAAAAACCCTAAGGGGACGCATCAGTATAGGCACGCTACGGAGAGCCTGTTTTAAAAACATAAAAAAACCCATAGGGGGACAGATCAGTATTGGGCACGCTCCGGAGGGAAAAACATAAAAAAGTACCTACCCCTAGGGAACGCATCGGTATAGGCACTCCTCGGAGGGACTGTTTTCCAAATATAAAAATACCCCTAGGGGTTACGTATCCATTTCTGACTTTCCCTGATTTTTACCCCCCCCCCCCCAGCTACACCTAACCCCCTCCACTGACTTACCGGTGTTTCTTTGTTCTGTTGTACCACCAGATGTTCCAATTACCACATCCATGATGAGATGATGAAGTGTTGTTACGTTGTTAGTCACTACTTCTTTTCATCATCACCACCACAGGACTATTTATTTTTAATATTGCCAATAAAAAAGAGAGTAATGAACGGCCGTCACACACACGACACACATCACTCTCAGACAACCACAAGAAAAATAAAAAAGAGACGACAGCGAAGAAGAGAGATTTTATGCGAACGCATCAAAGCCATCCATGCTAAGATATATCCGTATCCCTACGGAAGAACAACAACAGCCTACTTTTAACAACACAGCTCGATCGAAAATGGGCAAAAAGTAAAAAGCACCGTGTGTAGACGACAGGGCAAGGCCCGGCCCCTGTATATACACGGTTATTTCCCTAGCATAATCCGGCAGGCCGCCATTGTTAATTACACTGAGCGGCCGGCCGAGTTGGTCACTCAGTATCGATCAATGGCCAGTGCGGCTAATTATGCTCGTTGGCCGCTGGAGTCAGTCAGTCTGTATCGATCAGTGGCCTGTTGGCCGCTAGGGTGAACCCGGAACAAATTAACAAAAGCATTTGCTGGGGCGGCAAAGCATCCGATACCCCAGGCTTTAGGCATTTCCGAAGTGATTAGAAGAGACCAGGCCCAGGTATTCATTCTCTCATTGTTGTTCTGCTCGTCTTCTGTGTAATGGCTTCTTCAGATTCTGGTAGAATACTGTGTCCTCACTGTCAGCAGAGCTTTCCGTTTAAACAAGGACTGAGCAAGCATTTGTCTCGCGCCCATCCAGAAGAGAGAAAGCAAGTCAACAGAAAATGCGGCGAATGTGGTAAGACAGCAGTCCTGTATGTAGTGTAGAAAATGAGTATTTGGCCAGAACGGAATTACAGTACAACAGAACTGTGATTGCTGTTGTATTAAAAGAAGAAGTGGAGGATTTAGATGAAACGCTTGCCACTAGACGTCGGATTGTGCGATCACCTAACAGCCGCCACAAGATCGCTGTTGAACCTTTCTCAGGCAAGAAGTTTGACAGCTACACAGCTTTCGGTATGGTGGCGAAAGACTGTAGCAAAAAATGGTAATCTGTGTGAGTACAATCGGTCGGTAGTGCATTGAACTGTTAATGTTGCAGAATTTGACTGGTACATATACTACGGTTCGCAGTCAGCCAGAAGACAGGGCTGAGTGTCACCGTAGCGGAACTGCGGCAGTAAAGGGACCGAACGAACGGCAACGTGCCAAAAATATGACGGGACAATCA
>JASANB010001803.1:0-36336 GCA_030248155.1 Sabatieria punctata
TTAATGAGCCTTTAAGGATTATGTTATGGCACAACGATGTTCTCATTGCATTCGTATATTTTCACTTTTATGATATGAATTACAAGATTTCTGGTCTATCCGGACCATGTACGTAACCAGCGCAGCAGTGCAACGGCCCACACAAGCTGGTTGAGTCTGTACTCTACGCTGGCGAGAGAGAAGCTGTGTCAGTGACAGACACAATGGTTTACATTTGAATTCGTGATTCAGGGGCGTTAGCAGAGCCAACAGACGCATTGCACTAAAACTGACGTCTCCACTTGTTGCTTGCTACGTCACTGCTGCATGGCTGTACGAAACCTGAAGTGCGTGGTGGTCGGGGACGGGTCTGTTAGCTTTAGAAAGATTTCAGTTCTATAGATTCATTGTAGTTGGTTGCAGAGCCGTTGGGAAAACCTGCCTGCTTATCAGCTATACCACGGATGCCTTCCCAGATGAATACATTCCAACGGTGTAAGTATTAACTCGCTTTGCGATTGCGACGTTTCACTATCGAACGTACGTACTTATTCTGCAAACCTAGAGCAGAATGTGTTGCAAACGCAATCATGCTTTTACAGTGCTTTTATCTAAAAATAGATTCGATAACTATTCGACGAATGTGCTGGTCCAAAATGAAAAAGTGTCTTTGGGTCTATGGGACACCGCCGGTCAAGATGACTACGACAGACTTCGACCGTTATCCTATCCGCAGACAGTAATTTTTGTTGTGTCCGATTCGTACGTACAGTCAAGGTACGTATATCTAGGATATATTCTTGATCTGTTTCTCAGTGGCGAGTAGAACGTCATTTGAAAATGTTAGAACCAAATGGGTCAAAGAAGTGCGCCATCATTGCCCTCTTACGCCTATTCTTTTGGTATGTCGTGCTACTCTACCTCCTACTACATCAAAACCTTTGTGCGTGAAAACAATTAATATCCGAACAAAAACCTTGTTTGTACGTACCATGAACCGGCGAAAGTGAAAGTTAATTGATTTTTTTTCTGCGTAGGGCAATAGTTTGACTAAAAAATTTCGTTCTGTCAGGTATGTACTTAAAGATTTGCATAGATGCCGCTCCTTCTTTACTGCATTGTCATTGTTTGTTTGTGTAGCTGCCAATTTGTTCATTTGGTGCCGACACCCGGCCCTGTCGTCTCGTGATTCAATCAACTCGCTTTCGTGCGCATCCAAGCCACCAGTTCGTCGCCCCACCGTCTCCAGCCAACCGCGTCTAGAGTTTCCGGTACTGTCAAGAGGTTCAATTCCCGCTATCGATTCATCTCCCATCTCGATATTCCACAAGACTACTTCTTTCTCCGGTCTCATGTTCACCATTCCAGTTGCAATCTCTCGTTGCGTCATGGAGAATAAGTTCAATTCGACATTGTGAATGGCATGGCCCTTACTATATGGCGGGCAACGTTACTTGTCTCAAGGATCCCAGTTAGTCTCCTGTTTCTCGGTCACCTTCCTGCTCTCCTATTTCCCAAGATTCCGGACGATCGCCAGGCAGGTGGCCCCGGTAAGATTTGTATAAATTGTGTAAGCGCGCCCGCGCGCAATACCAAACCAATTCTTTACTGCATTGCCATTGTGTGTTTGTGTAGCTACGTACCAATAAACTCTTCATTACTTACAAGGATATACAATACAGGCACACATTCTGGTTTAAGAACGTTTAACTGTAGCTGCCCCTTGAAACGCTATAAAGCACATATTCGGCTAACGTCTGGTTTCTTTTACAAAACTTTAGTTTAGGTCGGAACAAAGACAGATCTGAGAGATTCAGATGATAAGCGAGACGACAGTCTAAGATCTTCGGCATTACTACATAAAAAACCTGTTGCTAAATACGAAGCCCAAATAATGGCGAAAGAAATTGGTTCTGTTCTCCTGTTGAACCCAAGCCAGTGGCGTATCCAGGGGGTGTAGGGTGGATACACCCCCCTTTGCGGTGGAGGTAGGAAGAAAAAGTCTGTCAAAAATAAGCGAAACTAAAGAACTATGTACCAAAACTGTCTATTTTCTGCTCAGAATGCCTCATAAATGCGTTTTTGAAGGCTAAATTTTCAAAGTTTTCTCACACTGGTCAGGCAGAAGCCCAACCAGGCCACTTTAAACTACTAAAACTTGTAATTTCTGTTAATTTTAAGCCCGGAATGTGTTTTAAACGCGTTTTTAAAGGCAAATTTTGCTAAATTTTCTTACCCTGGTTGGGCAGCGGTCCAACCAGGTACATGTACTTTCAAAATTTTACTTTACACCCCCTTTCCGAAATCTTGGATACGCCACTGAGCCAAGCTGTCGTTTCTTTCATCTAAACTATGAATAATTGTCGTTGTCTGCCGAAGCGTTACAACCTTGGACAGACGAAATATTAAAATTTGATGGAAATCACTTTTTCTAATGTGAAATTTTTAAGGAATTAAATGATGGCACTCCCAGGTCGCTCCGACTACTGGGAAGGGCATAATTCGCGATTTTCCTGAACCCTACTTTTTTAAAAAAATCGCATTTCAAAAATGACGAAAAGTGGATTTGATAATAATTCTCCAGCGTTTTAAGATACAGGGATTCCGGACATACTTCATCTGAAAGCCAGGAAGACATCCTTTCTTTGCATGCGGTCAAATTAAAAACCGGCCAAGAATTTGCCTAGAGTTTCATGATTTGTAAACTATTTAGCTAAATACTTTTGTATACTATTAAAAATTTTGTAAAGTTTTAAGAGCCGGTTTCTCTAGGAATCGACTTTTGCTCCTTAACCTCCGGACAAATCTCAACTTTTTGTCTCCGATTTGGCTGAAATTTTGTATTTTGGTTTAATTTGGCCTAAAAAGACATTTTATCACCTTCGGCATTTTTGAGAGGGTCACTTTTTCGACCCTCTCCAGATTTCCAGTCATACTGGGCCAAATGATTGTAGGAACTTGCGAATTGCTATTTAGAATCAGAAAAGTATTCTCTTTGATATCCTACTCGACTGCATTGCGTAGAAAAACATTTTTTCGAACCCCTTCCGGAACCGATTTGACCCCGCCACCATCGAGTGTCCAACTATTTTATTTCACGGAAATGTAGCGCTATGTTTTTGCTTTCGATTAAGGAAAAAAAATCGACAAAAAAAAGACACCCCCAAATCGAGTTTTTGGGCCTTGAAAGCTAAATATCAAAAATAATTTCCATATAATGGATTGCACACTGTAAACAACACAACTTGGTCAGTTTTTGAATCGAATTCGGAGATCTTTGGCACACGTATTGTACTGTTCGTGTTGCACATAGCGCACAAACCTGGTCCTGTTTAACACAAGTTTTATGCTTATTTTGTTTATTATTTTCAGTTTTGCAAACAATTTCTCCATTCCATTTGGTGTTTCCCATGATGGGCGTCCGAATTGTGTTTTTGAAAGGAATTAGAGCTGGAAATCGGGCCGGCCCAACCCAAGCAATGACTAAGCGAAGGATAGTTGGAAACTTTTGCATTGAATAAACATTCTGCTTACTTTGTACTGTACTTACAAGAAGTAAGCATCAATTAGCATTGTGCATTATAACGAATATTTACAGAGACTGCTTAGACTCCATTACTCTCTTATTTGTTTTCTCCTTAAGCAATGCCATGCAAGATTTGTGTAGGTGTGCATGTAAACAGACTAAAATAAACATTATTGATCCTGGCCGCTGTGGGATGGCAGCTGTAAAACTCGTCATCTCGACTCAACTATCGACATACATACATATGCAACTATAGTTTGTTCAAAAAATAAGCGACCTGGCGGTTTTTTGCGAATAACTTTTTTCGGAGGCCTTGGGGCGACATGAGCCTTATACCCGAAGTTGTAGACAAGGTCGAGCTTCGGCCTGGGGTAAATCATAATCTGGGCTACGTTTGCTCTGAACACTAATTTGCGCAATTACAAAAAATGAGCTTTTTCCTAATTGTGATGAAAATTAGATGACTGCAGAATTCGATTCTTGAGTCCCTGGCGACTCCAATGATGCTTTCATGATGTGTCTAGGCCAAACCGATCTGGAGATATGGCAGGTCAAATTATGCAAAAATCGCGAAAAATGGCGTTTTTTGAAAATTTCACAAAATATGGGGAAACATAGGCAAACCAACGGATTTGGCTGAAACTTCCTGAATGGGGGTATTCTTGACCGCCGGAATCGAATCTGACACTTCCGACCCTGTAAACGTCACCCTGATACCGTAATTCGGCTTCCAATAAGGGGTGGTACAGCTTCAAGAAAAACGGATTTGTACTGTAACACAAATTTTTCAAATTTGTATGTCAGAAGTAGCAGTGTTGTAATGGTAGATGTTCGCAAACGCCTAAAAAGTGATTGCGGATGCTTATAATGGTATTGGACCATACATGGGCCGATAAGGGGGTTTACCCCCCTCACCGGACCATACCCCTTCGGCCGACCATACCCCCATCGCCCACCCCCCTCCTAAAGGGAGAAAATTTCGCTTATCTAAGGCAAAATAGGCGTTTTTTTACTTTTTTTGGGACCCCCATCCCCGAGGTCTCCAGACCCCCTCCAGATTATTCTGGTCCATGTATGTATTGGACTGCTCAATCTCACATGACCACCTCACCTTGGGAGCCGAATCATGGTATCATGGTGAGGTTTTCAGGGTCGGGAGGTGTGAGCCAAATCCGTCGGTCTGCCTGTTTCCCCCTCTGTTTTGTGAAATTTTCAAAAAACGCCATTTTTCGCGACTTTTGGATACTTTGACCAGCCATATCTCCAGTTCGGTTTGGCCTAGACACGTCATGAAAGCATCGTTGGAGTCGCCAAGGACTCAAGAATCGAATTCTGCAGTCATCTAATTTTCATCGCAATTAGGGAAAAAGCTCATTTTTTTACGTTGCAGCAAATTAGTGTTCAGAGCAAACTTAGCGCAGATTAGGATTTACCCCAGGCCGGAGCTTGACCTTGTCTACAACTTTCGTTATTAGGCTCAAGTCGCCCCGAGGCCTCTCAAAAAGTTATTCGCAAAAAACCGCCAGGTCGCTTATTTTTTGAACAGACTATAGTTGCATAATGTATGTACATATGTCAATAGTTGAGTCGAGATGACGAGTCACACCTACGCAAATCTTACATGGCACTGCTTAAGGAGAAAACAAGTAACAAGAGAGTAACGGCCAACTATCTTTCGCTTAGTCATTGCATGGGTTGGGCCGGCCCGATTTCCAGCTCTAATTCCTTTCAAAAAGACAATTCGGACACCCATCATGGGAAACACCAAATGGAATGGAGAAATTGTTTGCAAAACTTAAAATAATAAACAAAATAAGCATAAAACTCGTGTTAAACAGCGGCAACCAGGACCAGGTTTTCGCGCTATGTGCAAGATAAACACTACAATATGTGTGCCAAAGATCTCCGAATTCAATTCAAAACTGACCAAGTTGTGTTGTTTACAGTGTGCAATCCATTACATGGAAATTATTTTTTAAAAAATAAAAATTAGTGTGCAATCCATTAAAAATCATTGTGCAATCCATTATATGGAAATTATTTTTTCAAAAATAAAAATAAAAAAAGGAAATTATTTTTGATTTTTAACTTTCAAGGCCGAAAAACTCGATTTGGGGGTATCTTTTTTTGTCGATTTTTTTTCTTTAATGGAAAGCAAAAACATAGCGCTACATTTCCGTGAAATAAAATAGTTGGACACTCGATGGTGGCGGGGTCAAATCGGTTCCGGAAGGGGTTCGAAAAAATGTTTTTCTAAGCAATGCAGTCGAGTAGGATATCGTTTGAAAGAGAATACTTTTCTGATTCTAAATATGCAATTCGCAAGTTCCTACGATCATTTGGCCCCAAGTTATGACTCGAAATCTGTGAGAGGGTCGAAAAAGTGACCCTCTCAAAAATGGCCGGGAAGGTGATAAAATGTCTTTTTAGGCCAAATTAAACCAAAATACAAAATTTCAGCCAAATCGGAGACAAAAAGTTGAGATTTGTCCGGGAAGAGTCGACCCTTATATAAACCGGCTCTTAAAATTTAGAAGTAAAGCACTAAGTATTTTAGTAAACTACTAAAATCACGAAAATATCGGCTTTGTTAGTTTTTCAATTTTTCTACCGGTTCGAGTTTGTGTCCCAGGCTGAAAATCATTTTAAACGTATGCTTTCGATGAGACGAATCGATTGGTAGAAATAACTTGGAATTTCAAGTGTCTGCCGCTGCATCTGTACCTGCAGTTTTCCTTCTGAAAACTGTTCTATCCCAATGCCGACGCAAAAGTGGTTGGCATTTCTGACCGGACTAACTTAGCAGGCTGAATTTCTGCAAGTGAACACATGCTACATAGTACTGTAAAAACTGAAGGGCACGTTAAAATGTGTCCATTCAGTAAAACGTTACATAAGAAACTCGTAGTTGACAAAATGACGAAAAACTTACGTTTTTATGGTTTATCAGCCGTCGGTATGTCTGCCCCAGGTTGGAAACATTTTTAAAGGAAAAATTGTGATGAGACTAATCTATTGGTGTAAAAAACTTCAAATTTAGTGTGTCTGTCAGCTTCATGCACCCCCTTGAAAATGTTGCACTGTGTGTGATTCCCAGATGTAACGCTTTATGTAAAATTTGGCTGACTTTTAATTTGACTGCATGCAAAGGATATCTTGGCTTTGAAATGAAATATGTCCGGGATCTCTGTCTTTTAAAATGCTGGAGAATAATTATCAAATTCACCTTTCGTCATTTTTAAAATTCGATTCTTTGAAAAAGTATGGTTCCGGAAATGGCGAATTATTCCCTTCCCACTGGTCGCACCGAACTGGGAGTACCGCCATTTAATGGCCTTTCGCATACAAAATTTGACATTAGAAAAAGTGGTTTATAAATTTAAAATTTCGTTTGTCGAAGGTTGTAATGCTTCTGCAGACGACGACAATTAATTTAGAAGCGCACTATGTGGAGTGTTCAGCCAAGACCCACTGGAACTTGAAACAAGTTTTCGATACGGCCATCCGAATTGCACTCACCAAGGACCGGCCTGCCCAGAAACGTCGATACAGATGTAGCTTGCTCTGACTCATTGCTTTTATCCGCTCATTGACTCAAATATTATTAACGGGTATGTACATAAGTACGTACAGTAGGTACTTTAAGCTACGCAGATATCCAAACTGTTGCGCATAAATGAAGTACAGTACCACATGAGGGCTTCTAGAAAATCTATACCAACGCTTCTGCTCTGCCACAAGAGCTAAGTCTTCTGTCTTGATCAGCAAATATCAAACTGTAATAAGCACCTGACCAAGCATACGTACGTGTAGTTGGGGCAAATTTCCCCCAGACCCGATTTTCGGAGAAAATTCCTCCCCCGAACCAGAGAGCGATTTTGTTTAGCCCCTTTTGGGTTTCAGCGCCCTAATTAGGGTTTCAGTGGCCGTAAATAGTTTTTCGAAGCCTTAGGTTGGGTTTCTGAGACCTTGAATAGAGTTTCGGAACCCTAATTTCGGTTTCTGAAGCCATAAAAATAGGGTTCCGAAATTTCTGAAGCAGCAGTTTACTACACAGGGTTTTGGATGAACCTTGTTTTGAGCCCAAAAAAGTAATGAAACCCCCTTTGGGAATAGTGCTGTAATCCTATTTTGGATAAGAAAACTTCCCCCACCCCAGCCAAAAACCCAGCGACATGTATGTGACCCATGAGTACAGTAGGTAGAGTAGGCTTACCGGTAAAGGAAGGAAGCAAACAAAGAGCCGATCAAAGGGCCAAGCCAGAAAATGAAATGATACTGCCATGAATGGACTGCGCCTCCACGAGCACTTGTGGCTATGCTTACGGCTAAATTTTTGATCGGATTCCAGGACGCTGTTGAGCTGAGTCCTCTAAATCAACAAAAATTCGGTTACTTCGAGCCCCACGCAGCAACATGCGTTGTCCTTGGCGCGCATTTGCTTGAGTTTTGTGTAAAAACCACTGAATGGGCTTCTCTGTGAATTTAAAATAAACCAACCCTAGAAAAGCACTGAGTAGCACAGCACTGGCCATTCCAGCAGGGTTCCTGAATATCTGAGAGTCACATCTGGTGCACGGAAGTTGTTGGTAAGAGAGCAGATAAGACAGCACCACCATGAACGTAGTGATTGCTTGACAGAGCACAAATCGGTATGTATTCTTCAACCAGTCGTCCGAGGTCTTCATAAACAGCACTGGCACTACTGGAGCCTGATCCACGGTTACTAGCTACAATCACAATCAATACAGTATGTACAGTATTGTTCTTCTGTACTTGATAAATAAGCACTGCTAGCGAGGCGGCTAACACCTGAGTCATCCAGAACATAATGCAGAGGCCCCACGGAATCGACGCTCCGAACAAACTAGCCAGTGTCACGGCTGGATTCATGTGCACTCTGCAAACAAACACTGTGTAACAAATCCGAGTTTTCCGAATAATGGCAAATGGCAATTGGAGGGGGGAGGGAACAACTCACGGCTATAGAAGGCTATTAGGCTAGAATTTGGTCAAGACAAACTAGAAGCAATAATAATAATAATCGTGCCAAATATCTTTAAATTCGATTGAAAATTGATGGAATGAAAGCCATTTGTACGTATTTGGAAACCCGAAAAAGTCCAGGTGGTCTGTTTTATGGCCAACACAACACTACATGTGTACATTTGCAGCTTTTTTTACTTTAAACACGAAAATTACGGTAGAAGAAGCTCACTAAAAAAGCCACCATGCATCACCCCTTGCTCTCGTCTTTTAGTCGAAAAATATGATGACCCAGTCACGAATTATAGGCCTCTATACTTTATAGGCATTATAACAATATCCATGCTTGCTGGAGCAGCAATCTGGAAATACGTACCGGAGTTTTCCACTTAGTATCCCAGGGGATATAACACGGAAAATCACGTTTCTCAGTGAAAACATTGCCCCAGTTAATATCCCAGGGATAAAGCCCTGGGATATTAACTGGAAACGGCATGGGATATTAACCGGAACAGTGTTTTTATCATCGATACAGTATGCGTGTGTAAAGAAAATTATTACAAATTTGACATAAACATTGCCGCCAAGTAATATCCCATGGGATATAAAGCGGAATAAGGGTCCGTGTAATATCCCAGTGGGTTATTAAGTGGGGTGGGATACTAAGTGGAAATCTCCGGTAGATAGCAAGTGCTGTGCTTTGGCACTTGCGAAGCAAATTATTAGTAAATAGTGTATCCCACCTACAGTATTCTGAACCGCTGATTTTAAAATGAGCTTATTGCTCTATTTATAATCTTCGGATTTCATGATTTGGTCATATTTTTGTGCAACAAGCGCAGAGAGTTGTATCTTCATATGCATATACGTTGCTATGGTTGAACTGAGCAACCTTTCAAACCAGCATGTTTATAACGAGTGCAGCCGTTTCCTTCGCAAATCATTAAAATGTCTATAACTTCAAAACTGGACACCGTATGGCAAAAATAAGGATATTTTCGGAATCAGAAGCAAAAACTACATAGAAAAACTGCTTTTCAGCATGGTTCTTTCTCATGTTAATGAGTAGTGCCATTTTAGAAAAACAGGTGCTTGAGGATTTGAATGTAAAGTTCACCCGAACCAGAAGGAATCCAGCCGAACCGAGTTCATAATCATAATCAGCGAGTAAAGCTACACCATAATGGCTGTTTTGTTCTTCATTTATGGGCAAAAATTTTTGTCGACTGTCTACAAACCGTCACCGGGGGCTAACCCCACCCCCAAAATTTTTGTATCTAGAGAAACAAGTAATGGTAATCGTTTTAATAAACGTCGAAAAATGGCCCGAAAAGTCGCTCGCTACCCACCCAACTTTGAGAGGGTATAGCTCCGGTTCTAGAGGGTCACTGATGTTCGTACATGAACCGTTGGTGTTCGTTTGACATCTATTTAAACATATTTCGATACCAGCCGGATCCGCTAAAAACTACTTAACTTTTCTAAGTTAACTTTCCGGCAAAATGCATGTTAATATCGAGTTTCAGGTCAGACGGTCCGCGGCTTGCCATTGCAATTGTATCGCGCTAGTTGGTTAAACATCTGGATTCAGAGACTTTTTCGAAATCGACGTACGCGCATTCCGGTTTTTGGCTTTACGAAGGGATTAAAACCGTACACTGTGTGTGTTTCGGAATGGCAAGAAGACAAACCTTTGGAAAGTAAGAAGAAACACCAAGTAAGTGAGCGCCTCAACGACTGCCACGTAACTGTTAAAAGCGGTCGGATCAAGTTGTTTAGTTCGTAGCGCTCCTTCTGCCAGAGTGACGGTGAAAACAGTAAACAAAACGGAGACAAATTCGGCAATCGATGGTCGAATGTAAACCTCGAGAATGACAGCCATCCGACTGGCATGGGTTTGTCTGGCGTTCTCAGGCGAAGTCTCCGATCTGCTCTCCTGAGAGTCGAGGGTTTCGTCCTGGTTGCTGGTAGGGTACTTGTTGCGTAAAATTCCGCGGATGCTGGTCGTGTCGGTGCATCCGTTGGGTGGTTTGGCGGGCGAATTGGCTCCGTTCTGCTGTGCCACGCTTATCCACGGCTTCCGAGGGTAGGTGCCGTACAGATTGACAGTGGGCGTGCTGTTGTAGCCGGAGCTGACAGAGTCCGCAGGATAGGCCATCCCGGTGGACGCGGAGGGCTCAGGACTGGAGGACGGCGCCTTTTCCTCTTCTAAAACCACAAAGCGTACACTCATTCTAGCCAGTCAGATAAGAAGCGGGGCGAGCTGGTGTACTTTCGGAAGCGGAGCTGTCGTCAGAGCCAGTGCTCGATAGCGAGTACTGACGCAAGTTCTCCATGGCCTGCACGGACATTCGACGGACGTTGCGTGCGACGCGCAGCATTTTCGGACGATGCTGAGAGCAATTTGGAAGCTCCAGAGGCCGATCTCTGTCTACTTTACTAACTGGCAGCGGGTCGTCATTTTAGAATTGATCTTTGGCAGCTTTTGCGGGCCAGCCGTCAGAAGCGCCGGTTGACTTACGTGATCGGAGTGGAATACTCCTGCCTGCCATGTCAACACTTATAGCTGCGGAATTGACAGCGCATGCAACTTAATTTCGATAGACAAAAAGCTTTTCTGGGTGGTCGTTAGCACTCGTTTAGCCCAGCAACAGACCGGCGGCAGCCACCCAACACTAATTTGTTGGCAGATGGTGCTCGTTGACGTAGGGAAGCTGTCAACAGTCTACTCTGCGCCGGCGGGCTCTCCATCAAGCAGGTGCAGAGTTTAAACCGCCAAACTTACGCAGAGCCTCCAGCGCGCAATTGCAAGGTGTGCGGGGGTCGAAGTAGCTGCCGTAAGGCACCCCAAAGTATGATATTTGCCGTCGCATGACTTAGCTTATAATTTGGACACAACAGGAAAGGCGGCTTTTAGGCCGGCGCTTTCTCAAGTTGCTCTCGTTAGCGCCGCAACTAAAACTCAATTCCTAGTGGCAAAGCGTGCATGGCAACCAAATTTTGGCCGGCCATATCTGAAGCCACCAAAAAGGCCAAACAACTCACCCGGGAAGAAGTGGCAAAACAGGTCCCACAATCACAGTCCACTGACCACCCCCTGCCGGAAGGCCCATCTGTCCCCACTGATTGATCGTTGACCTCAGTTAATTAATGAGCTAAATTGTGCCCGCTCGTCTAATCTCTGCACGTTCACTGCTCCGCAACAGCCATACAGACTGGACGATCAGGCTCGAGGCCACAGTCTTGGACGAAAATTGGATTTGGCCACAAAAAGAGAACCAAATTGACCGTTTGGCTACACACACCAGCGCCTCTCACCCCTCCAAAGGCCTCCGTCTGGGGAAATTAAGGAGTGATTCTTTGGCAATAATTGACACTGACTTTGATTGCGTTTAGCTACGTCCCAGCCAGCCAACGCATTCCGAACTACCAAAATTATTGGACCTACGCATGCAAACGCCAGTGTCAGAACCTAAAGGACTCAATCATAGGCCTTTGACCTGTCATAGTCTTGTCTGCCAAACTCACGGTATTCTAAATGTTAAAGATGTCATGGATCAAGATCATACGGTACATGTAACAGGTCATCCGCCGAAGGAGGAGGGAAGGTTGTGCGGCCGGGAGGTGTGAGCCCAGAGGTCGTATGCAGGCGCGATTTGGGCTCGTTAGTACTAACTTTGGCCTAGTACAAGGGCTAGCTAGAACTAGCACTAGAGCTAAGTGCGCCAATGTGTTTTATACCAAATCGTAGGGAATTGAAAGCGCTACATTATTCTGAAATAAAAAGAACGGTTAAGGTTGGTTCCAGCCGAGCTAGGGGCCACTAAAGGGGGTCGAAAAAACCTTTTTCCTCAAAAATGGAATTCGATCATTGACTCTTAAAGTACTACAAAAGTTACCAAGAAGCCCCAATTTTTAATCCAGAACTCAAGCTGGTAGGCTAGAAATGCCAATAGGAAAGTTTGGTGCCGTACAAAAAGTGAAAATTTTGATGATTTTTCATCTTTGAAGCAATATTTCACTACATTGCTCCACCGTTCAGCCGATGTATTTTATACCAAATTGTAGCGAAGTGATAGCGCTGCAATATTCTGAAATAAAAAAAGTTGTTAAGGGGGTTCCAGAGGAGCTAGAGGAGCCTAAATGGGGTAGAAAAAATTTTTTTCCTATAAAATTGAATTCGATCGTTGATTCTTAAAGTACTCCAAAAGTTGCCTAAAGCCCGAATTTTTAAGTCCAAACTCTGATCTCTGATCCAAACTAGAAATTCGATTTTGAAGTTTCGGTCCCATACATTGTACATGTAGTTGATAAGCGGACTGATTTTCAGATGGCCATATCTCGAGAGTTGAGCGTCGAATCGGGAAATGCTTTGCGGTGGTTATATACCTATCATCCACACGTGTTAACCCTCCAACGTACAAGCCTCTACGCTAAACTTTCAATTTTGGGTCTGAATAGGGCAAAAGGCTAGATCGAATTAGAGACTGACTCTTAAGCCCTCCACTCTGGTTATAAATATGTTTTCTAGTTTGAACACTATTTTAATCATGAAAAATATATTCGCATCACCTCTTATGGAGATAGAGACCGGCGGTGCAATGACTGGTCAAAATTACTACGCTCGACTTTGCGACTTTGCCGGAAAAGACATGTGCGCACGACTTTGATGGTGGATGCCGACATGTAATTTTAGCTGGTAGCTTCAAATTGCAGAAAATATAGAATCGGACTTCGTTATATTTGAATATGGCCGCTCAAAGTTTGCAAAAAACAAAAGTGACGTCATCATTGGCCGAACCTGTTTGCAAAATACAAAAGTGACGTCATTATTGGCCGAACCTCCCCTCTCCCCGTTGCCATTTGGCAAACCCCTCCCAATGACGTCATTTTTGCACAGCCCCATTGCGGTTTCGGAGGCCCTAAACAGGGTTTCAGAACCATAAATTAGTGTTTCTAAAACTGTAAATAGGGTTCCAGAAGCCATGATTAGGGTTTCAGAGGTCTTAATCAGGTTGAACCCTAATTTCGGTTTCCAAAACTCACGGTTTCTATAAACAAGGTTTCAAAACTTATATACCCTGATTAGGGTTTCAAAACCCTAATTTCGGTATCAGGAACTTTAACAATAGGGTTTCGAAACCCTAATTTGGGTTTCCAAAACTCTCAATAATGTTATAACACTATAGGGTTTCCAAAACTCTAATTCTTGAAACATTAATTTAGGTTTCTGGAACCGCAAATAGGGTTCCAGAAGCCCTGATTAGTGTTTCAGAGATCCTAACTAGTGTTTTAGAGGCCTTCATCGGGTTTCAGAGCCTTAATTAGGGTTCCAGAATGCAGTTCCAGAATTTTAGCTGTATAATATCGAATAAATTGGTTTTCTATTTTTGCTCGTATGGCCATAGTAGGGTTTAAAAGGGCATTTTTGCAGTTTAGACAGGACGTTTTGAAGCCAAAAAGATCGCCCCAAAAGAAACCCCCAGCCGAAAAGCCAACTGCAAGTCTGTATTATGGTTCAGACAGGATTCCGTTCCTGATTTTTAGTCCTCAAAACCGTGTTTTAACGCCAATAATGAAAAAGGTCGCTGAACCCACTTTTGGACACCGAAAAAGGTCGATGAACCTTCTTTGGGCATAGTGCCGAAAAACTACTAAGGACCTGAAACTCCTCAAGCGAAAGCCGAGCTAGGCCCCTGTGGTAGCCATGTCGTTTGTACGTAGTCGTCAAGCAAGCCGAAGTTATGGCGATTTCATGTTATTTCCTATTTCTCGAAGAAGTTTTGTGGGTTACTCAACCGCCACAATGTTTAAAAGCCGAAAACCGAAGTCGTAATACAATAGCTGATTAGATTAGTAATTGATGCATTGCTTTCTTTTCGTTTTATTTCATCCAGTAGATACATAACATGTAGACGAGTTTGCAATGTCAATCAAACTGAACTGGCACAGGAGAAAATAGGACGCAGTCAGTCAATAGAAGTGAACTAGTGAGTACTGTCGGATTGCGTGGAATTGCTCCTCCTATCACTGTCGCCGGGCTTTCTTTCGCCGGCGACCATCGGTGTTTTAGGCAGGTGCTTCTTTTGAGACATAATGATCATAGCAATTTCAATCGGCTGCATCTTGTTTTCCTCTTTGCTCTGCGAATCGAACACATTCTCTAGACTATCCGATGAGTTTGCAGTTCTCAGTTCTTGGCTGTCTTTATCGGTCCCTGCAGCGGTTACTTCCTTGGTGGTGGATGCCATTACGGTCGACTGACTCGTGTCCGTCCGTTTCTTCTGCTTCTTCTTGCACAGCCCACAACAGATTAGTGTCAGCGGAACAATGCCGACAAACGTTACTGCGCACCACACCGACATCAACATATTCACAGTCCCAGTCAAAAAGTAACCAAAATTTTAATAATTCGCTACAACAATTTACTCAGTCCGTATAGCCTTAGATTTTCTACTTTCGAGCTTACTGTACATGCAGTACTTGCCACTTTTCCATTGCATTAGTAAACTGCAGTAAATTGTATAGTTTGTTCTGCGAATATTGTAATATACCTACAGACGGTTTGTCAAAACAATCGCTCGCTCTCTGGACCAATCGAGCGAGTTTCAGTATTCAGACCCAAACGTAAATCTTAATAAATTCGATAATTAGGGTTTTATGGTTCCTTAGAGACTCTAATGAGAGTTTTAGCTGTAATGAGAAAGCCAAAACAGAGAGGGTTTCCGGTTTCTGAAAACCTAAACAGGGTTTATGAATGAACTGCATTCAAATAATTAAGAGACAGTCTCTAAAACTAGCAAAGATAAATTCTTAGCCTCCGCAACATACCATGAACCATACAATTTTTTAAATGACTATTCTATTCTGTATGCAATTATCTCAGTGTTTGCCATCTCGTGGCCGGGAAACGGTATATACCGACGTGTAGCTGAGCCATTGCGCTACAATAATCTGAAATAAAAAGAGCGGTCCAGGGGGTACGAGTTATGCCACCAGAAACGGGGTTGAAAAAAGTTTTTTCCAAAAATGAAATTCAATACAAGATAATGTACCACCAACATGCACTTCAAAATTCACTGAAAAACTTGAGTTCATCCCATCTACAGAAAAAAGCTGATTTTTTCTGTTGCGCAAATTAGCATTACCAAGTACCTACCTTTGCGCAGATTATATTATACGTAGTACAGAGCTCGGGTCCGTCTACAACTTTGGTTATGAGGCAAATAACGCGCCGCCGCATCTATAAGGAGTTATTCGCAAAAAAACTTGTAATTCGCTCTTTTTTTAAATATACAGGGTCCGTCAAAAAACAACCCCGCAGACTTTTTCTGTATTTAGAAAACAGAAATCTTAACTGATTTGAATGAATCCTTTTTAAATGAAAGATAAATAAATTCTTGAAAGATTGGTGAAACTTGAATTAAGATACACTGCTTATCCTGAGATATTTGCTCTCAAAGTCAAAACAGAGATTTTGGCTATGAAAGAGGGATTTTTATTATTCTGGCACTTCATAATAAAACGGATTCCTACTACTGCGAGGGCTAAAGAGGCTTTACTGGCGACACAGTAGCTCTGTTTACTTCACCTGTACAGTGATAGGTCACCCTCAGCAGTACATAGGAATCTGTGTTACGTATGGTGAAGTGCAACGGGATCGCTCTTATTCTTTGCCAAAGTCTGTTTCGACTTTGAGAGTGAATATCTCAAGAACTAAGCAGAGTATCTTAATAAAAATATTACCAATCTTTCAAGAATTTATTAATCTTTCATTCAAAAAAGGATTCAATTAAATCCGTTGAGATTCATGGTTGGAAAAGCAAAAAAAACCTGCTGGGTTGTTATTAATCTCACTTGTTCACTTGCAAAAGGTCAGTTTTGAATTTGAGAGCAAATATCTCAGGATCTAAGCTCAGTTTTAATAGATGTTTCATCAATCTTTCAATAATTTATTTATCTTTCATTTAAAACAGGGTTGTATATTTTTCCGAAAAAAACCTCGGCCTGTTTTTTTCCAGTTTTTTTTTTCGTTTTTTTTCCTAAATCGCGGAAAAAACTCCAGCCCAAGTTCTGAGTATCCTAGACTGGTTTTATGATTCCTAACGCTTTCTAGCGCCTTCTTCAGTCTTTTCAGACCAGAAATACACGTGTTACATAGATATAAATCACGAAACAGGCATGAAACAGTGCCTGACAGGTTCCATAAAAAAACCCTATGTGCAAATTTTCTTACAGCAGTTTGCATTTTTGTTTTATCATGCCAAATTTGGTCTTTTCTGTTGTTTTTCTAACAGTTTTGAGTCAGTATGGCCTATTATACATCGCAAAAGTCCATATTTGGTTAGAAAAATGACATAAATTGTAGCTATTTTTAGCTAGAGTTTTTTCCGCGATTTATGTTTTTTCCTACCCTCAGGAAAAAAACCGGTTTTTTTCCGGAAAAAAACGGAAAAAAACACACCTCACATCCCTGATTTAAAAAAGGATTCATTCAAATCGGTTGAGGTTTGCGGTTGCTACAGTAAAAAATCTGCGGGTTGTTTTTTATGACGGACCCTGTACTTTAGGTAGCAAACCGTACTTGGGACCTAAAAAGATCCCCTCCAACGAAAAGCACAGCGACACCTATTGATCTGACTGACTGACTGACTCTTAAAACTTCGGAAATAGAAAAGCCTGTGTATTTCCGTTCTGGAAGCTTCAAGATCATCGGACTGATGTAAATCAGTAATAGAAGAGACTTCGAACTTGGCATGTTTGTCTGTCTCCACCCCAATCTGCTTTGCCGTTTCTTCCAGCTAACTACAGTAGTAGTAGTATGTAAAAGGATAGGCGTATAGAGACATTGATTAGGGTTTTAGCTTGTGTGCGTTAGCCATGTTTTTGTGAATAACAAGACAGCTGCTGGGCGAGCAGCGCCCTCTGCACACACAACAATTCCAGTTTTAAAGTTTAACGTTGCTTTCGTTTCGTTTCGCTTGTGTATGCCCGGCCTACGTAGTGGGTCCACTCGGTCGCTTATTAGCCTGGGCGGAGGCTTCCTCCATTAGCCACATGTTGGCTGCCCGCCCTTCTTTTTTCTCTGCTCCACCTAAACTTTACTTACCAGTGCTACTCAGCTGTTGGAAATTTCAGACCTCTCAGATGGGCTCCGAACTGTCCAAGTTTAAGAATGCAGAACCCGAGTCTGAATACTTTTGTCTCTGCTCCACCAACAGTGGAGAGACAATCGTTGCAATACACGGCGACAAAGAGACACAGAACACCGTCAGAAGCACTTTAGAGCGATGGGCGCCCTGTAAGTCTGCTCTTAGAATCAATCGCATGCCACTTGACTGTTCAGGTCCGCTGAAGAAGGTGGACAGACATGGCACAGCCACTTCGTTTCATCTGAGCAAACCGATTCTTTGGGACTGGGACAGCGGGGACAGTTTGTGCGAACCGACCGAGGAGATGTTATTTCACTTAGTCAGCGACATACGTCACATGGGCTGGGACCTGATGATCACCGCCGTGCTCTCAGACAACGAGAGAATCAGCGCACTCTTTTTTCAGCGCTCGCAGTTTCAGGTAAGCCATTGCCATGCCTTGCGATTTATGACCGAAATTGATTATAGCCAGAGAGCCAAGGGTTCTTGGGAGTGTCCAGAAATAGGTGGAACAAATTGTTTGTGCATTTCGGCACTCCTCAGGTTATTTCTATGGTGCGCCAGTCAGTGGACCTCGTTTACGACATTGAGAAAGAAAGCAATCTGAACAAAGGTGTTCATGAATTCACACTCAAAGGAATGCCTTGGACAGACAAAGACGACACAGAAGAAGTAAGTTTTTCTAAAGATAAGACGGATGGATGTGTGAAAAATGAACAAAGTTACAAAAAACGCACGCTCAGCGTTCGATTTATGCTTTCTAAACAGCTTGTTCTTGTGATTAATGAGTTTAGCTGGTAAGAACCTTCAGATCAAAGGCATCAGCCGCTGGAAAGCAAGTACTCTTACTAAAATAAAAATCACACATTAGTTTGAATACTGAAAATGGAACGGCGTACTATTTTAGTCAATCGTAGCAAGAAAGCTGAACCTACAAATAATTCAAGACTTCTATCACAACGGCTACAAACTGTATGGGAATTTGATGGCGGCAAGCTGGGGCGACAATATGTATTTTAGTCCAGTGAGTTTAGACCGTTTTAGATCATTTTAGACCAAACGGCGCCGTGTACAGTACGTAACGTATGTACATATGGTTTGTCAACTTCTACCCAACCAGGGAGAGAATTTTTTGAAAAATTAGCCTTCAAAAACGCATTTAAGGCATTCTGGGCATAAAATAGACAGAGTGCAGGTCATAATTTGTTTGTTTCTTATATTTTTGCCTAATTTTTCCTTCCTATCTCCACTACAAAGGACTGCACCCCCCCCTACACCCCTGGATACGCTACTGACTCTAATCTAACATTTTCAAGGACAAAGAACGGATCAAGCGAGGCACCACTCAGCAGTTCTTTGTATTGTCGCTGGTTAGCACAAATACTATTCGACTGATGGATTCGGACGTGGGCACAATTGAATTAGTTAAACGGTGCGTTAACAAACATTGGCCTCAAGGTGTACAAGACTTCAGCTATTACAAACATGTAAGCTACTCTACTGAATTCAAAAGCCGTAGATAAAGTATGTGTTTTGTCAAGTGAGCTTTGTTTATCAGAAACAATTAAAAAATTACTCTTGAGTTCAAAAGTACGATCAGCGAACTTAGAGAAGAAAACTGAAAAAGAAAATAACAGATTTCCCTTGCGTTTTCAGCAAAACTGTTTTGAAATCCAGCTGCTTGGCAGGCCGTGGACGGGCTCCGGTGAACACAATACAAGAGCTAATCTACTGCTGCTGATGCTTCTACAGACTTTGTTGGAAAACGGGTGGTCGGTTTTGACTGATCTCGACGTGTCTCGAAGATCCACCGAAAATGCGGTCTTTGTGATGAGGTCGTGTCGACCCAAGACAGTGCCGCACATTTGCATAACGCCCATCGCTCCTAACATCTTGAAAATAATCAACGCTCCTGGAGAACTCGCCACCATCATAGGTCAAACTGTGCAAACTCACTATCTTAATGGATCTACTGTGCAAAGTATGCATTCCTTTGTGTCTTCCCAACATTCTTTCTCTTTCAACTACATCATCGTCTTGCTATGATTCTTCTTAGATAGAGTTTCGCCGCGTCGTTGGCTCAGTGGGTAGCTCGCTGCCTCTGAGTCACGGCGGCCCCTGCATCCCTAGCGGTTGTAGTTGTTCATCCTCTCGGCGCGGCAAATTTCTTGCTACAAAGAGTTGGTCGTCGGCACAACGCTCCACCCAGGCCACCGGAAGATGGTTACAGCGAGTAGGTAAAATGGGAACCGACTGGATCTGCCGTTGCACCGAAGCCGCTCCACAAAGCATGCCGCGTTGGGAAGAAGATCTACGATGTCAGAAGCTGTCTGAGAAACCAACTATGCCGGGAGCCCTCTGGCATATGGGGCACCGGCGGCCGTCGGGAGCTGTCAGCATCATGGCATCGACACGCCGGCCGCCCTCCTGGTGACCGGCACCCAGCAGCATGGCTAGGAGTGGCTGGCAGTGAAAGAAGGGCAACGTCCGAGATGACGAATCACGGGGAAGCGAAATGGACCTCGAGTCTGATCGCAGGCCGTAAGGCCCCCGCACATCGGATCGGATCGGATCGGATAGAGTTTCGATTTTGAAAACCGGGCCGAAACAGTCGCGTACAAGCATTTTCCGATATCGATAGGAAGAAAAAATCGGCTAAAAATGATAAAAATCTATAGAATGTACTAACAACCTGCTAAAATGCTATTAAAATTTTAACGTTTTTAATTGAAGGCTGATTTTCCACTGGTTCTGTCTTTGTATTCTTTCGTAACCAATCCTCTTCAAAGTTTTACACTTTTCTTTACAAAATTCTGGGTACTCCACTGGGTCGAAGTAGAAAAAAGCACCTACCTGCCGACCACCCTCATTTAGCCTTGGTTCCGAGCTTAGGCTTGCTGTAGGCTCAGGCTTAGATTTTACAGTCCGGGAAATAACGACACATACGTACATGGTACCGGTGGTACCATATATCCCTCAAAAATACGGTACTCCATATGGAGCCAAACCGCGAATACGCAAATTTGAATTTTTGCGCCGAAACGCTAACACACGTATGTAGCCGGACTAATTTGGCCACCTACCCTCCAAATTTGGTTCAAATTCGTTGAGTTCATATAATCAGGGGCAGTTTTATCACTTGTGCTTACATACGATTCGGTATCAGAATGGAAGCAAGGGGCATCGTGGTTAGAACTGCAAGGCAAGCCATGGGAGGAATCGGTGCTGCCGAAACACACAATGCTCAAACTGTTGGCGAAGCTGCAATCGCTGGGATGGCAAGTGATGGTCACGGCAGATGTGACTGTGGTAGGTCAGGACGGATGGCGAGTGAACAGCTGGTTTATGGCCAAGACCGGTCAGCAGTCCGGTTGGCGTTTATTACTTTCAAGTGTGCATTAACTCTAGTCGGTTGTTTCAGACGGCAGCAGTCAGTGAATTTGACTGGATACACAGAAACCCACAACTGCAGTGCAAGCCGTGAGCTTTTCCCTGCAGTGTATGCGATGCTGTGAAAGTGACTCCTTCTCTGTCTGACAAATTTTATCAGTGTACTGTATACAATACAATTATTTCAAAACAACATTCGGAAACTTACAGTACGGTAACCTAACATTTCCTTCTTATGAAACTTGCGCTATCTGAAATATGCACAACAAATATAGGTAGAATGCCGTGGGATATTTTATTTGTAGTATTATTGGCGGGTTAGGCTTAGGCCCATTCTCCTCACCCGTTGATGTCGAAAATGAGGCTTCCCGGTTAGGCTTCTTAGGTGAACTTAGGCTTAGGAGAACAGGTTTTATACCCTCGCCAAACTATCATACTCCGTAGGGAGTACTAGTGAATTAGCAAAATTCGGACCGCTAAAAATCAATCACTACAAAATTGTACCTACATTGTACGTAGTTGACAGAGCGTCCGAATTAAGGTAAGCTTAATTCGCGTTTTGCGAAATAAGTAGGAATTATGGAACGTGCGAATTTACACTTTTTGCGTGCTAAAGGATACGACCTCGGGGCCCCAAGCGAATTTGCTGAATTCCGATCACCGGACAGCGAATCCGGCAGATTTCGGCCCCACCTAAAAGGGCCATGAACCCTACTTGATTCGCTTATGACTCATCCCGACTCATCTGCATGAATTCTGGAACGTGCGATTATGGAATAGTCGCCAAGGAGTTATGTATGTACAGTATAATACTGTAGGCAGTTTGCAGGGTGGGGAACGGGTGGTGAGTGGATTCTAGCGAGTTCACCTGTGCGTAGCAATCACAGGCCTGTCAGTGATGGGTTGCGCCCTAATGCTAGGCTGCCGAGAAGTGAGTCTGTTGGAGAGCGACCGGCCCCCTAGACTTCTGGCCGTGTTGCCCACCACAGAAGCAGCAGGCAGAGATTCGCATCTGAACAATGCCTTCAGCCCCATTTTGATGTCGTCGTGTCTTATGGCGTAAATAAAAAAGTTAGCCATGGCATTGAGTTTAGTCAGTTGAAAAATAATAGCTTTGTTTGAGCCCAGAAAATTGGCCTCTTTGTAAACGTCGATAAAAATACCGTACGCGCGCGGCACTGAGTCTAACAACAAGGTGCACAAGTTTGAAATGGCCATGGTTTTCGTCAGGCGTTTTTGAGTGCTTTTGTGTTTGGCCAACTGATTTTTGTCAGATTGAATGGCCGCTATTCTACTGCTCCCTATTTTACGATACTTACAGTACACAACGCCGAAGATAAGTACGCTGGAAAAAGAGCCAAAACTACCCAGGTTTTTGTTGAGGATGTAATAGGGCTTGTAAAAAATAGAGGAGCTACTACAAAAAGCTGCCATTAGCTTCGGCTGCTCCAGGTATGGATGCAGACCTCCAAATACAGTGTTGATGCAAGCACAAATGTAGACTGCTAACACCATGCGCTTGGCATAAAGGATGCCTCGAGTCATATGAGCTAATGGGTAAAAGACCGCTATGAACCTGTCAAAAGAAACAGCCAACAACATGTATGCGGTGGCGATTTCGCTCCATCGCCACATCCAACTCTGTGGTAAGACGAAACAATGCCATTTCGAAATGCAATCGCACGCCCATCCTTGTTGCAACGACGTCGAACGCCAAACGCCCGCAACGAACGTCGCCACACCTTCGATGAAGTCTACAAAGGTATGGAGATGAGAGACAGAGGTACGATTAGTTTCAGTTCAAACCTAAACATCTCCCCCGCCCTAACCACCCTAACTTGGTTTCAAGATTACGCTTAGCTGTGCTCAAAATTACTTAAGGTCTGTCAGCACGAGGGCTTCTTTACTACGTGGAATCCTTAATTGGGAATATGTTTCCTAACAATCAGCTACGCTATTTCCACCTAAACAGAGTGAAGAAAAGTAGAGAGAGAACACTATTTTAGCCTAGACCCTGTAGTTTTCACTTTTCAGGAGTCTACCTGCAAATGCGAGTGCGCACACAATGAAGTATTTAGTGCGAAGAGTGTGGTGGTAAGTCAAGGTAAGAACGACAAGTAGATTGGATATCCAGGCTGCAGCACCAAATGGAATTTGAATGTACGAATAGGTGACATCTCGCCACTTGCAGCCGCATAAAGTTGTGGTGTTGTTGCCACTTTGAGAGGACATTGCACACAAATAGAATGTTGTAGAATGTTGTAGTCAGTGATTTGAACGGGCTCACCTGGCCTGCTCTGCACGAATCCATTGCAGCACGAAATATTCCATGTCCATACTAAAATTGAGTGGCTGATTGCAGATTTTTGTATAGCCATGCTGTAACTCTATTCAAAAGGCCGTTTTTGCTGAACATTTTTAAAAAAATTTTTGTTTCTTCTTTGTTATACCGATATGCAATAGCCTGCTATCTAAATTGTATGCACACAAACCGTGTCTCAGTTTCGATCAAAGTTGCTCATGATGGACTTCTCGAAATTCTTGTTTGGGTAGGCATTAGAGCCGGAAATCGGCCAGCTTACCAATTTTAAAACGAAGGTCAGTTGGAGTGTTTTTGTCTTGAATCAAGGGGCTCTCGTCGTGTCCGCGTCGAGTTCAGAGACAGATGTGTTCAGTGATGATAATCGGTCTCTGTCGGTGCTTTATCGATATGACGCCCGCTAAATTTAGTTGGCGTTTATAGCTGTCCGTCTCCTTTTGCTGTCGCGCTCGATCAGCACTCGACCAGCACACATTTTCGCAAAGTTTGAAATACTGTAGTAGTTTGTAGTCAATTTGTAATCAGCCCAAATAATTTGTATTATTAGTTAATATGTAGTCGTGATGACGTCATAATCGCCGAAAATACGTAGTTTGTAGCTAATAGTTTGTAGTACTACGAATTAGGTTTAGTCAAGTACATACTGTATTGTACTACGTACGTGTAGTCTAAAAACAAAGGCTGTCCTAGCTTGGGTCCTTTTCGTCTTCGCGCTGCTGCTTTGTTGTGGCTTGTTAACGAGAATTATAATTAAAATGTCAGCGCCCTCCGTACCGCTCTGGCGCCGTAGAGTTTTCGTCTCACCGATCCTTGTGCTTACAGATTCAGGCACAGTTATTGAACAGTACGTACTCTTGACAAATAGGCTGCCTCAAGCACGTACGTAGGCGATTTCCGTCCCTTTTCAGGTTGAAAACTTTGCCCTGCCTGAACTCGACGCTCCACTGCGTCTCGGACGTGTGAGACCCGCTACTTTGCCAAGGATAAAACTTTGTTCTTTTTGTTCTAAAAGTACGAATTTTGTTGTTCGGTGGCAGATTTGACTCTAACGCAGTGTGCAAAGTGTTTCATTGCCTCCTGGCTGCAGTGGCAACGCAGCGGCGTCGGCGTGGTAACCGATTGTAGTACATAGATGCGCGTTACTGTTGGTTGAAAGAATTACTATTCGAGAATATTTTACAGTCGCATACAGACAGACAACGGCGGCCGACGACGCGGAATTATCGTGGCAGACGTACAGACTGCAGAGTATGAATCAAAGTCTGCGCAACCACTTTAACCCCTACGTTTCGTTTTGTTGTGGTCGTGTGCGCCTGAAAACGGTTGCTTTGTTTGCTAGCTACGGACAGCCAGTAACTAAGCCAAAGCTGCCTGATTTAAAGCTCTTTCATGAGTTCATTTCAGACCTTAGTTTTAATCTTGACAATCATTGGTATTGTGGTCCGAAAGCAAGTGCTAAATACTTCCGTGCAATTACCAACTGAGCTTTGGATATTTGCAGGTATTGCACTTTTTACCTCACTTTCACTTTTTTAAAATGTTAAATGTTAAAACATTCTGAAGCATAGCGTCAGCCATTCAAAGAGAAAACCAGATTGATCTAATTTGGGTCATGAAACTGTAGGCAATTCAGAATTCACTCGGTTTCTGTCTTGTGCAAAATTTTTCGATTTTCTTGGATCCGTTTGTTTCTAGCTACCGTACTTGACATAGTCGATGTTTTTCAACACGAAAACATGAGATACTACGGTTAGCAATTTGCAGCTTTTCTAAGAAAACATTCGGCAATTGTGGGACACTACCCCCATTAGCGGAAAGTAAACCTACCATATTAACTTAAGACTAAGATTGAATTTTAAAGTAAGTCTAACTTCATCCTAAGGTTCATTCATCCCGAACCTACGTAGAAGCCTAAAACCGGATCACAGCGCTGAATAGAAGCTCTCGGTTCCTTCCAAATAAGTGAGGGCTAGTGTACTGTATCTAAGTCGGGTAATCAGCGCGTCATGCACAGGTGAAATGCACGCCGCTTCCCTCGCATTTGGCAACGAAACCTAGCTTACCCTGCACGGCCTTTATGAAAATTTGGCTAACTTTCTACAATCTTTTTCTAAAAAATTTTAATTGGTAAAATTCAATTCAGAGTGTGGTTGAACTGCAATAATGACTTTTCCTGTGTTAAATATGTCTCAAAAGGAATTTTTCTTTTCGTCCCGTCCACTTTTTCCGGACTTCGGAGCAAAAAGATCTGTTGAACTTGGTACTCAAAGCACACTGTCCGATTGTGTTGCAGGTGTATTGACTGCAGTCGAATGCTTACTTGCTGTATGCGTCAACCTCGGTGTGAAATGGGATCGTGCCATCCTTCTTTTACCGCTATTAGTAAAAAACCTTTTCAAAAGTGGAAACTGATAGGTATGTGTAGAATACTTTTCATGTTTAAGATTCTTGATCTTCTGTTGCTGGGCTACTTCTGTGTGCAACTGCTAATTTGCATAGTGTCCGCTACTGGTGGCGTAACACATGTAGACAGTTATGCAGTGATAACCGGAGCTGTTATCGTGCTTATCATAGCAGTGTTGGTAATATTTGCTTTTCGCTTGCAGTAATCTTTGCTTCAGACTTGAACTGTATTGTGTTGTAGGTGTGGTTTTCAGTAGTGCTGCTGAAAACTTACAATCATTTGACTGCTTTGCAAGCCATCAAAACTGTGGAGGTTCTATCACTTTTGAGCTCAAATAACGATGATACATTACCAACTTAAACCAGAGCTATGGTACGGGAATAAATCGAAAGCTCAAAAGTTGTTAACTTATATAAAAATGGATTACGTTAGTTTGCAAGCGTAAATTACACAAAGCACTGCACTTTCAAAAGTTGCTGAAAATTTTCATCCACCAATTCGTGTCGAAACACCGAAAAATCATCAAGAAAACACTTATTACGTTCCGTACGTATGGGATTTTTTCAGCAACAAGTTAGTTTTGTAGTTCAAAAACGATAGAGCCGCTCAGTGCAGATACTGTATATTCATAGTTACAAAGTTGTAAGCAATTTTCCAGACTGCAATGCAAGCTCTAAATCTGCTGTACGGAAATCGCAGAATCTATTGTGCATTACATAGTTTGTTTGAAGTGTTGTAGCTGTCTCAACGATAGATCTGCAAACTTTATGGCAATCTTTATTCAAGTCCCTATCGCAGTTGGTCAGCTTCATAAACGAAGAAAGGACGAATCTACAGCCTTTCTGCTCATCAGGCGGTCACAAATATACCAAATTTTTCGTAATTTCGTCATCTGGTACTCGTTGAGGCCTGTCATCAGTATTTTTATTTGCGCCAACACACACCACTGTTGCATCCGGCGAGCCGACGCTTCATTCAGAGAACCAATAGCGTCTGAAATATGCCGTTGTCTCCCATTAAACAACACTGTCGGTCTATTGGAGGGTGTCGTTTTATTGTTTCGTGCTAAGCCTTGTCTAGCTAAAGCTATTCTGCGTTTTCACTGCTTCAAAACTACATTTTTAACCGTATTACCTTCAGTTTTGCACTAATGTCGTCTTTCTTTTCTTGACCATTTTGTCGCAGATTTGTTAAAAAAACAGGTTCTTATAACATCAGATTGCAAAAACAATTTCTAACTTATGTTAATTGTGAGAAATTTGTCAGGAAACACGTTTAAAGGGACATGTCGGTGTATTGGGGTGGAGTATGTCGGTATATTTTTTCAATATGTGGTCAGAAGAGTGTCGGTTTATCTGAACAAATACGGTAACTCACTGGCGTCTAAGTAATGAATGCCACGCAGTGGAGCGGCGTTCAGCAAAAGCAACGTCACAAGCAGAACAGCGCAACCGTTCATGACCGAGTTTGTACCAGGTTGTCCGTTTCACAGAAAGCCACAACAATCGAAGCTAATTATTTAGCCGGCTTTTCATTTTCGAAGACTCGGCTAATTTTGCTCAACTACGTATGTGCGTGGTTGGCTGCGCTTCTGTCAGCTGAGAGATTCATTAGTAGTGCCTTCACAGACACACTCAGTATTCGCAGTTCCAGAAAACCTGCAATATAAACATAAATGTTGATAAGAAAACGGCCAAATAAAAGAAAAAAGGAATCACCAGAGCAGCAACTTGCAAGGAGATCAGAGTTTATTTTTGAATTGCCAGCAAGTGACAGCTTTGGCTACAGACAGGAGACAGCTGAGAAAATTGTAGAGGACGGCACTGCCACACATGGCGAAATGAAATTTCAGATGACTGGAATGGCTTGGTACGAGCATATACCAGGCATACAATAATGTAGCAAAGACTGCAACTATTAAGCTAAGCATTCCACTGTATAAAAAGTACAAACTAGCCAAGCTGTATGAAAATCCCGCAGCACAAAAGCGAAGGACAGATAAATTCTGGGTAAACGAGGATCTATTTATAAAAGCTTGTCTACGGGCACATCGTCTGTCATCTGATGTTAATAGTCATTTTGTATAACGCCGCGGTACAGTGGGCTGCACAGGGCCAAATTTGCCCCCCCCCCCCACAGTGGCGTCCCAGGGGGTGTAGGGTGGGTACACCCCCCTTTGCGGTGGAGGTAGGAAGAGAAAGTCTGTCAAAAATAAGCAAAAATAATGAATTATGTATCAAAACTGTCTATTTTGTGCTCAGAATGCCTTTTAAATGCGTTTTTGAAGTCTAAATTTTCAAAATTTTCTCGTCCTGGTCGGGCAGAAGCTATACCAGGCCACTTTAAACTACTACAACTTGTAATTTCTGTTAATTTTAAGTCTGGAATGTGTTTTAAACGCGTTTTTGAAAGCAAATTTTGCTAAATTTTCTTACCCTGGCACTCAAAATTTTACACCCCCTTCCGAAACCCTGGATACGCCACTGCCCCCCACTTTTTGTTGGCTTATTTGAAAGTCGTATACAGGGGTGCCCCGGATTTACCTCTCTACCGCAAAATTCGGGGAACGGCACTCGTCGGACAAACGGCCACGCATTCCCTCTATCTCAGCTCCTTGTTGCTTTGTTGCATGTTAGTATAGTAAAAACCTTAACCTCTAGTCGGCAAATTGCTTTTATAAAACTTTTTTAGCCTTGCTCCTAAACCTAAAGTCTGAACTAAAGCCTGAACCCAAGGCTGAACCTGAAATTAAGGCATAAATTTAGGGTGGTCGGTACAGTATATGGGCGAATGGGCCTGCTGCCTGTGGCCCAAGCCTAAGCCGATCGTTTCCTAAGTTTTCTTCCCGAATAGCGCGCTTGGACAATCCCGAACCCTACATGAATCTGAAAAGTCTGCATGTTCTATTGCTCTTATTAATTGACAAATAAAGCCAACTGTTTTGTGTTCTAGCCATGCAATAGCGTGAAATCCACTAATCCTTTCCAGGTTTATGTTTTAACCAATCAATATGTATTAGTGTGCCAAGCTACACAGCTCTCTGCGTCCAAGTTTCAATTTTGGCTGTGAATAGAATAGGGCAAAGACTAAAACCCGATCTGACCAGAGAACGACTTCTGAAGTACATGTACGTACGTATGTACGTCTTTCATAACTTGAAATTAAATTACGATCGTAGCATACATGTAACAGCTCCGGGCCGACCTGGGGGGAGGGGGGTAGGGGGGGGTTTTTCCTCAGGTGGGGGGTCGAGGGGGGGGTTTCGCCCAGGTGGGGGGTCCCAAATTTAAAAAAGCTCCAAAACGCCTAGAAATGCGTTTTTAGCACGTTTTTTTCAGTAAGGACGCTAAAAATCGCTATTTTAAGCTGCCAAATAGCGTTTTAAAGCTAAAAACAAGCAAAAAATGACAAAAAGAGCTTCCAAAAACACCGATTTTTCTTAAATATCAGCAGTGGAAACGCCAAATTCGGTTTCCAAAGGCTTTTCAAGTGAATTTTAGGCTAAAAATTAGTGATTTCTGACCCAGTTTGTTAATACTGGAGCCACTACCACCACTTGTATTTTTTAGTCGGGGGGAGGGGTCCCTTAACCTGTCTCGGGGGGGGGGGGGGGGGGGGGGGGGGGGGGGGGTGGGGTTTGGGGGGGGGGCCCTAGTACATGTATGGATCGTAGTAAGAGCGGCTTAAAATATATGGATTTGACTGGTGCAAATAAATTGTGTCGGAAAGGTACGCTCGTTTGGCTATTGCTGGGGCAACAAGTGTCAACAAAAGTTATCGCTGTCAAAAAGTTCAGAAAGTAAACATAAATCTGGCGTAAATGAGAAGTAAACACGCCAGCCGCGATTTTTAATCTTCTTATCTTGACCGGCTGGTGGTACGTGACGTAGCGAAGGATTCAGTGTACAGGGCAGCAATGCAGCCAACTTGTGTAGACGACCTGGAAGCGCACGCCTCCAAAGTGCTGCACCCTAATCTCTACCGATTTTACCAGGCTGGGGCCGACGAAGAAGCGACCGTTCGACGCAACAGAGATGCGTTCAAAAGGTGCTTTTACTTCTCAGCCTTCCAGTGCTAGTCGAAATCCTACGTAGGTTCGCGATTCGACCTGACGTTCTTTCCAAATCGGTGGCCGATGTTGATCTGTCGGTTGAACTGATGGGCGGGAAATTCAAAATCGACCTTCCCATCGCTGTTTCGCCGTCTGCTTTTCACTTAAACGCACATCCACTCGGCGAAATCTGCACTGCGCGTGGTTTGTCGCATATGACTGTAGAATTTAAGAAATTGCTGAGTGTAGTATGTGTGCTTTAGCATGTAAGAAAGTTGGAACTGTGATGACGCTAGCTGCTTGGTCAAACACAGCCATGGAACGAGTTAAATCCGAGACTGGAGTAACCTTGTGGCAGAATACCGCGTTCTTTGCTTTGAACAAGGCCTTTGACCTGGTAAAACGAGCCGAAACTGCCGGACTCTCAGCCATAGTGTTAACGTGCGATGCTAGAGGTTACCCGACCAAACGGCACTTTCCTTTCGGCACTTCCACAGAGTTCAACAACCATTTACTATTCGACAGGTTCAATTTTGTAATCAGCTCAACTAAATACCTACGTACAGTACAAAGACATGGGCAAAGGGAAGTTGACCGTCCTTCTGACCTACCCCTTCCGGCCGCCGCTACCCCTTCATGAATTTTTTCAAAGAATTTTGCATGGAAAATTATGATAAAAATATGTTTAGATTAGGTGTAAATGAGCAAAGAGCTTTATTTTAACCTAGTTTATGGAAAAATACGCAAAAAACCTTAATTTGTTTGCCAATAACCGGACATTTTTGCTTACCATCCCCTCAATCTCCATCAGCCGCCGCTACCCCTTCAGCGAAACTCAGGATTTCAAAATATACCGTCTCTACAGCCGAAATGATAGCCCATTTTTGCCTACACACCTGTTCGTAGACAGACCGTTGCCACATTTCACAGCTGAGGAGGCGCGAAAATGTTGGGGTGGAAATGCAGCAGCCACATGGAAAGATTTTGAAGCGATTTGCCGCTCTACGACTTTGCCTATCGTAGCCAAAGGAATTATGACCGGTACAGTACGTTGATTCCAAAGCTTTTCATGAACCGAACTGCCTACAGCAAAGGAAGCGCGAAATGCTATCAAGTACGGTGCCAGTGCCATCCTTGTATCGAACCATGGCGGTAGACAGAACGGAAATCTGCCGGGAACAGTAAGTAAAAGATGTGTTATTACTAGAGCCGAATTGGTTGTTTAGTTAGAAATGCTGCCAGAAGTAGTAAAAGAAGTGAATGGAGAATGCGACGTTTACGTGGACGGTGGTTTTCGCAACGGGACTGACGTATTCAAAGCGCTGGCTCTTGGAGCAAAGGCAGTCTTCATTGCGCGGCCCGTGCTTTGGGGCATGGCTTACGATGTACGTTTAGGGCTGTAAACCTATTTTAAACGGCTCTTTTAAGATTATTTGTTGACCGATTTCGGGTGCGTCTTATACACCTCGAACTCGATCGTCTCAGATTGTATACAATGTACTAACGTAGAATTCAAACATTGAATGCAGATTCAACCACACCTGCTAATCACAAAGTATCTTTAAGGGAGACAAAGGAGTTGACAAAGTGTTCGAAATGCTCAAAAATGAACTGCAAACGACCATGAGATTGACTGGTACGTACATTTACTTGGTGCAGTGCGGTTGCAAAGTGATAACGCTTCAGGCTGCAGCAGTATCAGCGACATTGACGAGTCGAAAATAATAAGAACGTGCACATGCAACAGCAAGATATAGCGATAAGACGTGTTTAACTGATGCTCATACGAGCAAAGCCATTGGTTGTGCAATGATTTACATTTCCGGTCAATTGTCTTGACCGAGCCGTGCTTTCAGCTCCTCTTTTCTGCTTGATTAGACTGCTCCTGTATACCGTTGGCAGGCGCATTTTCGGATTAGCGTTTAGGGAAGGGCCCTGATAGGCTTAGCGGATATGTGTTCCTGCACAAACACCAAATTAGCGCCACATCTGTCTCTCTTTTGCCCTGCTGCTTTAAGGCTTTGGGTGGCGTAACTGCTCGAGGTTCTGAGGTGTGTTAGGATGGCAATTTTCTAGAAATTCTAATCACTGTTTTTGGTGTGCGTGCGGTAAGCGCGCGTGGGCTCTTAAATTGCAGATCTGTGAGAAATACATAGTGTGTGTTTGATCTCTAATTAGCTTGCTTAGCTTGTAATCTGCTTATAAACACAGTGCGAGCCTCATTAGTGCTCGTTGCTCGCCCGCGGTCCCAGAGCCCAAATATTTCCTTTTGGTCAAAAGGCTCTTGCGTCTGAAATTTCGCTTCTAATGAGCAAGGCGTTAGCTAACAATACACGCTTAGCTGTTGACAGCAAGCAGTTCGGAAGTGCTAGTCTGCTAATGGATATACATTTGCCCAAACAATGCAAGCACACGACTCTGCTCTAATCAGAGTTCAAAATTAGATGCCATCCACACGCAAACACAATGTACATGAGCGTTTATTTGCATTGGATCTGGCGCTAATCCGCTGTTTGATCCGCACTGTTTATGCCAGTTTTGAGGCCGGCGGTCGACCAGCCACCCAAACACCGTTAATCTCTGCCAAAAGATTAACGGGCTGCAGCCAGTGCATAGTTGCATCTTGTAAGCATGCCGAGCGACAGGCAGCTGTCGGGCGCAGCTGTTGCTGGCGTGTGATGGCGCTCCAACATTGTTTTGCAACTCAAGTGCTGTAAACAGCCAACGCCGTCAGGCCCGCGATCGCTCAATCTCCAAGATGACAGCTTTGGAAGTTCTCGCCAACCTTCCCTCCGACCCACACACCACCCTCCCGTCTTTGCACAGACGCCCGCAGCAGTGCCGTGAAATTTGGCCGCCATCTAAATTACTCCTCGCCACGTCCAGTTTGTTTGCAAAGAAAGCCACAATCGTCAAAGAACCAGGCTGACCTTAATCCGCCTGGTTGACACACAACGTACTACCTGTTAAATCGTGCATTATCTCAATTGCTGCGCCCGTCAAAACCGCCCATCAATAATCTTACGGTACGGCGACGCCCAAGGTTTCGCCTGACGCGCGCGCTCATTGGCCGACGCTCACAGGGGCGGAGTCAGCGACGGCGGCGGCCGCGCGGCGCGCATCTGGCTAATTGTGCTGGTCAGGTTGAGCCGCTCGGTCGCTCGACGATGGCAAAGTTCTCCATCTCGCAACTGTGCCCCGAAATCATGGAAACCAACGACATCCAACTCTCTTCTGCCATGGACACGCAAGGTGACTTCGTTCTCTTGAAATGCTCTCCATCCAACCAATTCACTGCTTCAGGTTCGGATTCAGGCCAGGGCTCCGAGTCCGGTCGCGGATCGGAAGATTGGTCCAAGTGCTTGTCGGTGAGTCCGCGATCGACGCCGGAAGACGAAGATAAAGACAACACTACGGAGAAGTCGGCTGAGGAAGGCGAATCGAAAGAGAAGAAAAGTGAAAAGCCGCCATACAGTTACAACGCGCTTATCATGATGGCCATTCGTAGCAGTCCGGAGAAACGTCTGACTCTTAGCGGAATCTACGACTTCATCACCAAGAACTTTCCCTACTATCGCGACAACAAGCAGGGTTGGCAGAATAGCATCCGACACAACCTCAGCCTCAACAAATGCTTCGTTAAAGTGCCCCGCCACTACGACGACCCCGGCAAAGGTATCGCACTCTTTCTCTCTCTCTCTCAACTCATGACTAAGACAGTGATTTGCAGGAAACTACTGGATGTTGGACCCGTCCTCAGATGACGTGTTCATCGGAGGAACGACTGGCAAGCTGCGTCGTCGCAACACGTCCAATAGAGCCAGAATCGAAGCTCTCAATAAGCAGTTCGGCATGGCTCTCAACCCGTACTCGATGCGACCCTACCTGAATCCTTACACCACTGCCATGCGTTTGCCTATGACCGTTTACCAGGACCCTCGTCTGTTTGCGCCGGCCGGTTTGGCCAGACCGTTGAGTTTTGTGCGAGCGCCGTCCCAAGTGGAGACCCCGTTGCCGGCGAGCACTGGAGCCAGACTGTTCGGTGGCGCCTGGAGTCTGCAGCAGACGCCCAGCTCGGTGGACTTGTGGAACTTGTACACTGCTAGCAGTTCCGGCTTCTCTCCAGTCAAAGGACTGGTCTGATTCTAATGTATTATTATTATTGTATAGCCACAGTTGCTGTGATTTGATGTAGCTGTTGAAAGTTGCTAATTAAAAGCTGACTTATGGGCAAACAACGCCTGTAGCAAGTCTAATCAAGTCTAAGACAATGCATCAGAGCAGCACAGCTCTTGAATAGGCTTTTTCACTCTAATGGCCGTCGATACCTCAGCTTCGGCAGGGAAGTAAGAGGGAGAGTGAGGTCGGAAGCTTGTATAGATAGAGTGAGTATGTATTGGCACACAGCGCAGGCGTCCATGTACCGTGTCAGCATTCCAACAGGCCCAGAAAGACGTTGCCACCAGGTGTGAGCGGAGATCAATCGAAGCGCCCGGTAATCTGACACGGCGATTTGGCTAAACAAAAGGGTAGGGCCCCTCATCGCTCATTGGGAGCTGATGTAATGGGCTGCCAGCCAGAGGAAGCACCAGTCAATCAGAGAACCAACTTTGTTGTCATGTAACCGAACGAATTTGTTCAACTTAAACGCCAGCCACTGGCCTCCAATTGCCCGCGCGCTGACGAGCCACAACACATCCCTGCCTCCCCTCAATTCACTCCACTTAATTTTAGATTTCAGACTCGCACCGTTGTAAAGCAAAATTTCTCATCGCCAACAACAACACGGGGGGCCTCTTCCATTCGCCCTCTACCGTACACTTCCTTGGGCAGAGACGCTACCGCACCAACAGCGTAGACGCCCGGATGTGTGTCGGTTTACCCATTAGCGACGGGGTTGCAGCTGACAAGACCGGTGGCCATTGTAACGAACCGACTTTGTGGGCTCCGCCGCAGTGTCTGGTTACGACTCCCCCGCCGGGCAAATCGTGTGTGCATTGTAGCTGTTACAAAACTTGGTGGTTTTGCTGAGCAGACGCCCAACCGAGTCACCCCATCATTAGACACCACACGGCAGAGAGGGATAATCGTCTAATTGGCGCGTCTCCGACAAACTTAACAGCACTAATCCGACACCTGTGTGCTGACCGATTAGCGCCTTAAGAGCTCCTCCATTGTTCCTGGCCACTCGGCTGCAGTCAGCAGACCCGCCCTAGGATGTTTTCTACACACCACACAAATAGGATGACACCCTCGACATGCCCTCTGCACCCACTTGACTACTGACCCGTTAGCTCTGCTGGTCCGCCGGCTAATGCGATTGAATAGTTTTATACGCTGCTACTCCATATTTGAGGCATAATAGCGAGAAGGAAAATCTAATTTGCTTTTGCCACCTATAGTCGGATCTTCGTCTTGCTTTAAACCTGATGTATCATGGGACTGCGGCCTTTTGGCCGGCGTGTTCGGCGAAGGAGCTGTGCTCTTCCCTTTAGTGACGGCCACTGCCACTGGTTTCGACTCGTCTCGCGATTTTGTTGCCGAAAACGAAGGATTGGCAAGCAACGGCGTCGTTCCCTCTTTTGACGTGGGGTCTGCCGTTTTTCTGGTCGCTTCACTTCCTTCAGCCGCATCCGTAGTAACCGGCTCCGGGCCCTTCTGTGTTAGGTCTGAGTGTTTAGGGCTGGTCGCAGTACGACTAACATTGGTTGTGGGACTGGATGAATATTGTCGCTTGGACTTCTGGCAACAACATAGTCGCCGCACCAAATCGCCACACCCTCCAAACCGTCTCGGCTTTGTCGTCGTTGGTCGATTGACAGATACAGTTTGAGTTTTATCACTGGTAGGCTGAAACTGATCCTCAACTGCACATGCACATACAAAACAGAGTCTTACTTACCACAGACGGATCAGTATCTTTACTCTGAAAATAAGTAATCAGTTTTATGACAAAGCAGACGCAGAGTTAAGAACAAACATGGGCAAAGGAAAGGGGCTCCTCAGGCTCTGTCCTTCCCCTTAGGCCGACGACCCTGAAAGAAAGGCCCCAAAACAATTTTTAGGATAATTTTGAAGAGAATAAATGATAAAAGTAGGCTTAAATGAGATGTAAATGAACTCAAAGTATCTTGCCATTTTAAGGTAAAATATGCCCAAAAACCTTGATTTTAGTTAAGAATCGGACTACTTGGCATATAATTCCCGTCAACCCTCCCTGAGCCGCCAATACCCTCTCAGATTTTTTCAAAATTCTACTCTACAGCCGAAATGCCAGCCCATGTCTGTCTTAGAAAGGCCTTACGTACTGTATCACTCATTTGTCACACCAAAATATCGGTTGAAACACACACAAAAAGTATATCCAAAATACCAGTAATGTCAGATGTTAGGGAACGAAACACAAGTAAAACAAAACGTATCTATGCAAAAAATGCAAAGATACCGATTTTCAGCACGCTCTACTCGACAGCGCATTGTTTTGTAGCCACACTTTTAAAGCAATCACCGTATAGGTGACGTTTTCCC
>JASANB010001805.1:0-27111 GCA_030248155.1 Sabatieria punctata
CAGAGTGCCTTTCAAACGCAATTTTCAAAATTTCCTCGCATCTGGTTGGGCAGGCAAAATCGGGGGAATGTCAGGGGATTTTGGATCACCAGATTGGCACGACCCTGACTATGATGAGTTTTAGATTCATATATACAGTAGTAGTTCCCTCGCTAGCAAAGATTTCTAGCACAATTCTTATTCAGATTTGATGTACTTTCAGTGGAGCTCAGCGACAGTGTGAAGAAGTCAGTTTTTTTGCTCTCCTACCTGCCGTACGGCATTTTTCATTATATTTTAATTATTTTTATCTGAGAAATACTTTGTCGGACTCTATTTTTGTGCAAGTTTCTCTGTTCACTGTCAATGCTCAATGTTGACCTTCCGCTTTAACTGTTACGCAGCTTTTTTACTCACCACCAAGTCAAGCATTTTTGACAATCGTTCAGCTGATGCTTAATTTATTTCTATGACGTGCAGTTTTCTGGGAAATACGTTACGCAAAGTCATTACATAAAGATTATACGAACGAATTTACCGCGTTACAGTAATATATAAAATCAGAGCTTAAAGAAACCGATTGCCTGCTCAATCCCACCTGGTAAGGCAAACTGCCTTAGTAAATTTTACCCTAAAGGGTGATCCTAACTCTGAACCTGCACCCAGCTAAGCCTGGTAAGCTAAGCCACATCAGCTTGAAACTGAGGCCTAAGTTAGGTTGGTCGGCGGATGGGGGGAATGGTCCACGTACCGAAACCGAGGTGTCCAAATGTTCCCCGAAATTCGCAAACAAAATTTCGGGAATTTAAACTACGGTCCCGGTTTGGGACAAACCGTTGTTTCCGTACCAGGTTGGAGGGTCCGAATTCGGTGGGGATCCGGGGATCCGAATCCATATTACCCAAAAAAGGGATTTCATCATATATGATTTGTGTTTTTTTTTTTCAGGCTAAAACATGTACTAATAACTTTATTAATTAGTTGGTAGTCGTAATCGATATGTGTTAATTAGTGAGTACAGAAGAAGGTAAATTGTATAGAATTTATGAGTTATGATGAAAACCTGCAAGTAATCAGTTTAATCGGTCCATAATACGTGCTATTTACTGGTTTTAAACTGTGATCATTAGACGCCTGATGAATAGGGCTTTCAAACGATATACAGGGTGTGCCAAAAAAAAACGGCATACCTGCAGTTTACCTACCTAAAATCGTACAACGACCAAGCACCGTATCCTTGGTGTGGAAACGTTTCCTGATCATCAATGGACTACAAAAATGGCAAGTACGGTTTACTGTAAGTACCGTATCCCGGGTTACGGTATTTTCAAACATCGGTCGGATGGGGTGTAGCTGGAGGGGAAATCAGGAACCGACCCCAACCAGAAATTAATGTTTTTAAGTGCTATAATTAATTATAAATTAACAGGTTCTATCTTTAAGTATCGATTATCGATTATTTTTTGGCAAAATTCCAAAATTTCAAAATCGTCCAAAATGATCATGTCATATATCATTTGAAAGCCCTTCGCCTGGCGAGTTTAATGATCACTAAATCAGCATAGGGAACGCCCTGGGGGGCCTGTTTTGACAAATATAAAAGTACCACTAGAGACGCATCAGTAAAGGCACGCTCCGGAGGGCGTGTTTTCCAAATATAAAAATACCCCTAGAGGGTACGCATCAGTATAGGCATGCTCCAGAGGGCTTATTTTCCAAATATAAAAATACCTCTAGGGGAATGCATAGGCACGCTCCGGAGGGCCTCTTTTCCAAATATAAAAATACCGCTAGGGGGCGCATCAGTATAGGGCACGCTCCGGGGGGCCTGCTTTCCAACAAAATACCCCTAGAGACGTATCAGTATGGCTATGGGGCACGCTCCGGAGGGCCTGTTTTTAGCATTTTTAGCGTAGCATGAATTTTAGCAAATACCGTAACCCGGGATACGGTAATTACAGTAATCGTTCCGAAAGGGTGTGCAATCGATTCAGCATATCCGGAAACCCCCTTCCAACGAAAACCCGGTTAAAATCCGTTGAGAAACAAGCGAAGTAGACCGATTTTTGAAAATACCGTAACCCGGGATACGGTAGGTACAGTACCCCGTACTTACCATTTTTGTAGTCCATTGATGCTCAGGAAACGTTTCCACACCAATAATACGGTACACGGGCACTGTATGATTTTAGGTAGGTAAACTGCAGGAATGCCAAAAAAACAACCCAGCAGATTTTTCGCTGTAGCAACCGCAAATATCAACCGATTTGAATGAATCCTTTTTTAAATGAAAGATAAATAAATTCTTGAAAGATTGATGTAACGTTTATTAATGTACGCTGCTTAGTTCCTGAGATATTCACTCTCAAAATCAAAACAGTGATTTTGGCAGTGAACAAGATGGATTTTTTATTATTCCACTGCACTTCGTAATAAAACGGACTCCTGCTACTGCTGAGGGCTATTGGAGGCTTTACTAGTGACACATAAACTCGATTCACTTCAACAGTAAAGTGTCATTAGCCCCCAGCAGTAGGAATCTGCTTTATTATGAAGTGCAACGGAATCGCTCTTGTTCTTTGCCAAAATCTGTTTCGACTTTGAGGGTAAATATCTCAAGAACTAAGCAGTGAATCTGAATAAAAATTGCACCAATCTTTGAAGAATTTATCAATCTTTCATTCAAAAAAGGAGTCATTCAAATCGGTTAAGATTCATGGTTGGAAAAGTAAAAAATCTGCTGGGTTGTGTTTATCATTCTTATTCACTGCCAAAATCTCAGTTTTGACTTTGAGGGCAAATATCTCAGGACCTAAGCAGGCTATCTTAATAAGCGATTCATCAGTCTTTCAAGAATTTATTTATCTTTTATTTAAAAAAAGATTCATTCAAATCGGTTGCGATTTGCGGTTGCTACAGCAAAAAATCTGCTGGGTTGTTTTTTTTTTGGCACACCCTGTATTATATGCAAGGGTTCGGTAACGTTTAAAATTTTGGAATTTTGCCACAAAATAATCGACAATCAAGAAAAATCGATCTGGGGTAGTCCAAAATACGGAATATACAGGGTGTGTCAAAAAAAACAACCCAGCAGATTTTTTGCTGTAGCAACCGCAAATCTCAACCGATTTGAATGAATCCTACTTTAAATGAAAGATAAATAAATTCTTGATCGACTGGTGTAGCTTTTATTAAGATGCGTTGCTTAGTTCCTGAGATAATTGCTTTTAAAATCAAAACAGAGATTTTGGCAGTGCACAACAGAGATTAAAACAACCCAGCAGATTTTTTGCTGTATCAGCTCAGCCGCAAATCTCAACCGATTTCAGTGTGTCCTATTTTATATGAAAGATAAATTAATTCTTGGAAGTTTGGTGAAGCTTTTATTAAGATATGATGCTTGGTTCCTGAGATATTTGCACTCAAAGTCAAAACAGATTTTGGCAATGAACAAGAGCGATTTTTATTATTCTGTTGCACTTCATAATAAAACCGATTCCTACTGCTCAGGGCTAACGTAACGAGGTTTTTCTGGTGCCACACATGCTTGGTTACTTCATTTGTAAAAGTCTTGTTGCCCCTCAGCAGTAGGAATCCGTTTTGTTGTGAAGTGCAACGGAATCGCTCTTGTTCACTGCCAAAATCTCTGTTTTGAGTTTGAAGGAAAATATCTCAGGAACTAAGCATCGTATCTTAATAGGGCCTTCACCAGTCTTTCAAGAATTTACTTATCTTTCATTTAAAGCAGGATTCATTCAAATCGGTTGAGAGTTGCGGTTGCTACAGCAAAAACTCTGCTGGGTTGTTTTTTTTGACACACCCTGTAATTAAGTCAACTGAATACGGTAGCTAACATTGAAATCTTTGTTAGGGACCCCTAAAAGTCAGTTTTGCCGACGTTCTCATTCTGAAAAATGGTTGAGCGACTAAATTTGAACAAAGGTGATCATTTTATTACTTTCGCAAAAGACCGCTTGATTCCAGCGAAAATGGTTACCGCGCGCTGTTCAAATCGACTCAAATTTGGTCCACTTTTTTACGTAAAAGCGCGTTTCTGCATGTAAACAAACAGGTACATTGCTTGCGCATCACGAACTTCTTATATTGAAATGCTTTCTTTTTACGCCAGGGTATGGAGAGTGGGAAGACAAAAAGTCAGTTTTTGTACCGAATTAGGTCCACATGCTCTGAGCCATACATGTACTAGGGGGGGTTTGGGGGGTTACCCCCCTGCTGGAAAGGCCAAACCCCCCCCTCACCCCCCCCCCCCCGAGACAGGTTAAGGGACCCCTCCCCCCGACCAAAAAATACAAGTGGTGGTAGTGGTTCCAGTATTAACAAACTGGGTCAAAAATCACTAATTTTTAGCCTAAAATTCACTTTAAAAGGCTTTGGAAACCGAATTTGGCGTTTCCACTGCTGATATTTAAGAAAAATCGGTGTTTTTGGAAGCTCTTTTTGTCATTTTTTTCTTCTTTTTAGCTTTAAAACGCTATTTGGCAGCTTAAAATAGCGATTTTTTGCGTCCTTACTGAAAAAAACGTGCTAGAAACGCATTTCTAGGCGTTTTGGAGTTTTTTGAAATTTGGGACCCCCCACCTGGGCGAAACCCCCCCTCGACCCCTCACCTGAGGAAACCCCCCCCCTACCCCCCTCCCCCCAGGTCGGCCCGGAGCTGTTACATGTATGCTCTGAGCCTAAAATCAAAAATACATAATAAAGGAGCAAGAATGCTCTACTCAACGGCCGGCCGGCCTACCATGGGCTGCGCCATTATTTCAGGAGGGGTTGCGAACGCTCACAATCAGTCCTGAAATATTGGCGCAGCGCAAGGTAGGCCGGCCGTTGAGTGGGGCATTCTTTCTCCTTTATTATGTATTCTTGCTAAAATGAATGTAAAAATGAGGCTCATCAACTGTTAGGGGAAGCGTCGAACTGCCTTGTGAAAACTTGGCATTGTTGCAGCACTGATGGTGATGTTTCAGATCAGATGTCTCAATTATAAAGGTAAAACCGCTTTACTTAACTTTCGGCATGATTTCCGTCCAATTTTGGCGCGTCTCTCCTGTCCTTCTACCCACCCGTGTGTGGCGACCGAATAGGCTCGTTCATTCTCTTCTTTCTTCTGATAACATGCAGTACTCTGTTTGTAGAAACTGTGATGGCGCAGAGCTCTGCGTATCCCGACCTAATCCTCAAGCGAATTTTGAACTGTCTCTCATTCTCGGAATTGCTGCGAATGCAACGTGTCAACTCTCATTGTCAATACTTGGTGCAACTGATTTGTGCTCAACGCTACACAACGTTATGGCTCAATATTTCGACGTCATCCACTCTCTTCTGCGCCTCCTATATTTCCGGTTTCAAGCGACTGGTGCTGTATATTGCTTCTCCTATTCAAAGTGAGCCTATTGTTTCTGGTGTCTTGAGCAATTGCGTAGCGCTGCAACACCTAAGAATTCCCTTCGAAATTTTGCTTCGATTCCTGCTGGTCACGGATTGCGAAGTTGTTTGTCAAAATTTGGAAACCTTGGACATTGTTTCTCAGCGTGTCAATATTGATTGGAACGGAATTGTTTGTTGTCAACGACTCAGGGAGTTGTTTCCTAACTTGCGTTCTCTGCATGCAAATCTCCAAGCCGCTGTGTGCGGCGCTAGTCTTGCCCACTTTCTCGAACTCGTCACTGGTGCCTTTTACGACAGGTGCTTGACTCTGACTTTGGAAGCTGACACCAGAGTGTACACAGACAATGTATTGGCTCAGCTAAGTCAACTTCCGGTCAAAAGCTTTAAGTTGGTTAATTCAGAGGTGGCTCAAGTCACTATGCAACTGTACAAATTGGCCGTATTCGGCAGAAGCTTGACGTGCCTTAAACTGCGCGACTGGTACATTGTGTCTGGTGCCAGTCCCGAACTAACATTTGAACGTGTCAGCCACTTGCGACTGAGCTCTTGCAACGTGGCTAATGTGGACAATTTCTTTGACTACTTCAAGGCAGATGTGCTGGAGAGCGTGGAAATTGCGGGAGAGTGCAGTTTTGGCTACTCGCGCACACTCAACGCCTCTGCTATTAACCAGCAAGTGTTCATTGAATTGCTGCAAAACCGTTTTCCATTGTGCAAGTTAGATGCGTGAATTGTGGTAGAGGTAAAGTACACAATTGATGTAGACTTTGTGCAGTCATGGAAACAACTAACACCATTTACACTGTCGGTGCTGTGCTAATATTTTGTGTTATTTTCCGGACTGTTGGTAGCGAGTTGAAACAGGTTTAAGATGTATGACGTGTCTAACGAAAGGTTCCAATGAAAAACACAACGCTTTTATCCGGCAATTACTGTAATCTAGATGCGGTCTTAGGCGGGATCCACACTACAATACTTAACGGCTCTGCTGTTCCAGCTGAATTCGTCAATCACATTCATCTCTCGGCTTTCCAGTTGAAAGGTAGCCAAGAAGTGTTTCTTAGTTTCCGGCAGAACCGAACGGCGCTTTCTGTTCCGTCCGCACACCGGTGGCTAAATCACGTGTCTGTGAGTGCACACCTAAAATTGCGTCCGTTGCTAGCTTACGATCATGTAGGTGCAGGCAGAAATTCCCTCCAAATCACAAACGGACAGTTGACATTTGAATCGAACCGAGTCCTGGCCGGGAAACATGAATAGTTGTGAGTGACTGCCTGCGAACCCTTCATTGCTGTAGTCTGGCGTGTTGAACAGAACCGGGTCCACTTCACACCTGAAAAGATTATAGCTGTTGTTTTGTTTTGTTTTTTGATCTCTTATCACCCTCTTTCGTCGATTAGTTCCTTAGACTGGTGGTCGGTTTCGGCCACGCAGTTGTGCACCAAAAAGCCATAACTAGGGTCTAAACAGAAGATTTAGACGTGCAGAGTGCGTGTCCAGTCTGTACGCTCACCACTGTCGCACGTCCATTTGTGGTAGATGGTGGCACCGACTGCGCCGTCTAGTGGAATGCAACCTGAGGGCCCGGTCGAATGGATTGTGTAGTGGCACTTGGTTTTAGCTGGGTTTTGAACGCTGATCTGAGGCAGTTGGTTGCGGGGCAGAGCGGCTTTGAGGAAGCAGCTTTGTTTGACCACTTCATCGGCCCCGGTCATCGCTATCGGATGGAACTGGATCCGCACCACCAAACTGTAAGTGTATCCATCTCTTTTCTAAATTATTTTCTCTCAGGTTTAGATAGAATACTGACATAAATAAACTAAACTATAATTACATTGATTTTATTTTGTAACCAACATATTACAGTCAGTACCGGTAGAAACAAACAATTTTTCCGTTCAGCTCACCTGAATGGAAAAATTTGAAAGCTTCTGTGAACTCAATTCTTGGCCGTTTGTTCTGTAAATTGGTTTAGAGTCTCTTTCGTAGAAACTGTAGTGACTGACAAATTTGCAGGAAAAATTGCCAGATTGTTGGCTCGCAACGGTTGTTCAAGTTTCTTGAAAGATCGTTTGTTTCTACCGGTGCAGGTCTCAGGTTACCGGAGGCAGAGTATTGAAAAATGCTCAAAAATTGCAAATTTCGGCAAATGCAAATTGCAATTGACCTGTATTGACGTTTTCAAACAGATTTCTTAACTGACTTGAGGTGCAAAAGTGGAAAATTTGTTGTAAGTACCTGTACTAGCACGCTGGACCCCTTTAAGACTGCTTTTTGAAGTTTTGGCCATCAAAAAATTTTTTTAAGAACTGTGCGGTGCCGGCAGCAGAGCGCATGTCACACGTCTGCTAGAAACATGCGTAGTACGCTTCAAAGGTTTCTACGCGTCTAGAGAGTTTATACGCGTACACGTCACGGTACACTATAGCCTATGCATTTATTTGCAATTCTAAGTACATACATGGTTACCTTGGAGGGAACTTTAGTCATTCCACAGTCGCCGTCCAGAAATATGGCCATAGTTTCTAAGTCTCCCTGTCCGCGCATGATGCAACTGGATTTGTCGGCGTAGTCGTAGGCATAAATATAGCCTTTGAACGGTTTCTTAGTGCGCACGGTCACCTTGAGTGCGTTGTTGGTGCACTGAGCCTCGACCGCTCCCTTCGTTACCTTTTCTATTAACTGCTGCTTTGTAACCAATAGTCTTTACTCGTTGTCGTTGTTACCTGCGTCCTTTGCGTCAATGTCGGTCCCGGGACATTTCAGATTAGCGTACTGCTGGAAGAAACTGTCAAATTGGTCTTTGTTGCTTTCGTAGAAGACGCGTTCCGGGTGGTTGTCTGTAATTTGTTGCAGACCCCTGACATCCACCTACAAACAGTACAACTGGTGTTAGTTTCACTGTTTTGAGTGTGGAAGCGAAAGCGTGATTACAAATCTAGGAGGGCTCACAGCCACAGCCACTACAATCACGTCTTTGAGTGCTGTCAGTCTTCTGGCCGTTTGTGAAGGACTCTCTCTGGCTCGGCCGTCGCTTAGCACTATCGCCATTCGTGGCACTCCTTCCCTTGTTCCTGAAAGTTCTTTTTCTGCTGCCAAGTGTTTATTTGTGCAGTACTAGTAATAGATACCAAATGTACTGTCGAACAGTTGAAAAGCTTTTCGTAGAGCTTCCGCCGTTTGTGTAATGCCGGTCAGTGGTTGTATTCGGTCGATGTATTCGATGATCTGATCTTTGTTACTGAACTTATTGAAGTCAAAGTTGACGTGAACCTGGGTAGAGTACGTTATCATTGCCACTCTAAATACTCTTCTCTTAGTAGGTACGGTCTTTAGCGAGTAACCTACTATATGTACTTGGGATGTGCTCGGCCGGGCCCGGCCCTTCGACACAAAACTCTCTTTATTTAAACACAAATTTTTAGAAATTCGGGTAAACCCGGGCCCAAAAATGTGCATGAAAAATGGCTCTGAGTCGGAAGTATGATTATTTATGCTTGACCTGCCGAGTCGAAGACCCACTTTTGTGTAGGTATAGGAATTAGTAACGCCTGTTTCAGACTGTTAGATTTGGTAGAGGAGGTTATTAGGGGAGAGAGGTAGAAAAGAAACATATTGATTTTTTACATATTTTGGTAATTTTTTGGGAAACCGGCCTTCCCCTCCCTGGCAGCTAAGCTAATCCCAATCTATTTTTTCCGCACCGTGTATGTGTTTTCCTTACCTGACGACTTGCGGGTGCACATTGATCTGATGCAATGCAGTGTGAACAAAGGATAATTGTTCTCTGAACGATTTGCCCTCATTTAGCGAGTCTGAACCATCCACAACGAACAACAGGTCCAATGGTTGGTCTGAGCCAGGGATGCAGACTGAAAGTTGACTAGACTTGTACTAGTAATAGTCCAGGTAACTGGCTAGAACCTGGCACTTCTTCGCAAAATTCTGTTCCCTTCCATTCTGCAAATATCTGAGCCAATTTAGGCACATTTTTGTTGGTAACGATTTTGTCCGGATCACCTAAACAACAAAGTAATTTGGACACGTTCGCATGTATGTACGTATTTTCGTACCAGTGATATTAACTAGTGCTTCCATGTATACGTAGTCGCCCGTACCGTAGGCCCAAATTTGCAGGTTGGCATTGTTGTCTTTGATCATGTCTGCGTATTTTTTGTCCTCGGGGTAATCATGTGTCCGACCATCAGAAATTAGGAAAACTACCTTAGGCACTTCTGGACCTCTCATGCCCTAAAATCAGCTATATATTTGAAGGCATACATGTACTAGGGGAGGTTTGGGGGGTTACCCCCCTGCTGAAAAGGCCAAACCCCCCCTCACCCCCCCCCCCGACCCAAAAGTACTAGTAGTGGCTCCAGTACTAACAAAGTGGCTCAGAAATCGCTCAGAATGCCTTTTAAATGCGTTTTTGAATGCTAAATTTTCAAAATTTTCTCGCCCTGGTCGGGCAGAAGGGCCGACCAGGCCACTTCAAACTACTAAAACTTGTAATTTTTTGCTTATTTTTAACTCTGAAACGCTATTTGGCACCTTAAAATAGCGATTTTTAGCCTCCTTACTGGAAAAAACGTGCTAAAAACGCATTTTCAAGCGTTTTGGAGCTTTTTGAAATTTTGGACCCCCCTTCTGGGCGAAACCCCCCCTCGACCCCCCACCTGAGGAAACCCCCCCTACCCCCCTCCCCCTGGTCGGCCCGGAGCTGTTACATGTATGTTTGAAGGCTATTATGATCTTTGCCTCTGCTGACTCTTTTGCCCGAAGAAGACTAGAGCGAATTAAGGAAAAAAACGATACGCCTTTAAAATATTGTCAGCGTTACTAGTGAACAGTTTGTGCTAATGATTTAAAAAATGGAAATTTTTATTCTGTTGGAAAGAGATAGTAGAGTAAAGGAACGTACATAGGCTGGAGTTAATTCCCTTTGTATGTAGCTGAAAGCTTTGCCTGTTTTGGTTATACCAGAAATAGACCTCAGACCATCCAATACTCGAATTATGTGACTTCTTCTCGTGTATGTGTTGAAGTGGAAGTAGGTTTGAGCGTGACCGCTAAACAAATGTTTATTATCTTTCTGCTCTATATCAGAACAGTTCAATTTCAGAATAATACAGGTTTTTTGGTAAAACGCTAACATCTGCAGCTGTATGTACCTGAATTGAACGAGTCCAACCCGTGTAGCTTTCTCGCTGATAGCAACGCTGTTGAGCAACAATCGAACAACCTCAACCGACTCATTGAACCGGTTTCGTAAAGAACCAGAACTGTCCATCAGAATCAGAAGATCCAGCGGTTTACCCAGAACCTCACATTTGGCTGAAAATTACAAAAAAGTAGACATTTGAAAAGCATTTGCAAAGTTAGAAAGTACGTTGATAGCGTTCAGCCGGAATGGTGTAAACATCTTGCGGATCAGCCAAACCGTTGTCCACCGTAGTTAAAGCTCGACAGCCGACAAGCAGAACGCTGAGCAAGAGACCTTTCTGCATTGATTCAAATCGCAACTGAACCTGAGAAACCAACTCCACTCGCGGTTAACAAGACGATCAATCGGCAGATTCGCACGCAAATTTTTATACTAACACTGAAGTTATTGGGGAAATTAATTGCGGCCCGAAAGGCCGCGACGACGTCAACGACGAACGGTAGAAAAATTGTGACAGTTGAGAAGTCGGCGCTATCTAAACCAGACACCTGGCGCCACACTCGCAGAACTTGTTGATGACACTGTCTTCTGTTTTCACGGCGGTGCTCGGCTGCAACTGCTTCTGGCAACTTGCCGCCGATAATCACACGATTTTGTTATTATGCACGTAAAATAAAACTCCATAATTGATGGCCGGCCCGTTGCAGTCGTTTTCTGAGCAAAAAAAGTCCGTCCAGATCCGCCGAAACAGACTGCGACCTGCGCTCCAACTAACCTTGTGTCTTACGCAAACACGTTTAAAGAGACAGTTCAAAAATGCCGAGTCGCTACAATCATGCACAACACCGAGCTGACAATATTCAAACTAAACTGTACTTACTACGTATGTACGGAAACAGTACCATAGTTGCCTTCTGTCACTGGCTATCTCACCTCAAACAGCACAACAATGCATGTAACAGGGGCTCCAGGGGTCTGCCCTCGCCCGACTTTGGGTAGACACCCCCGAGGCGATTTTTTGACAAGTAATTTTTTGAGCAAATTTTTCTATTTTTTAGAATTTCAGATTCTAAAGTTGCTAAAACCGCCTGTAAAACAGCAGTTTTTAGCTGTATTTGAACCAAAATTAGCTATTTTTGACGACTTTTAACCAAAAATTGCGTTTTTTGGGCTCAGACCCCCTCCCCATCGGCGGATGACCTGTTACATGTATGCAACAATATGATTATTAATCTATTGTATTACTATTAGTATCTATTGTAATCTTTCGGCGTTAATAGAATAAAGCTTGGAAAACGGTTTCAACTTGAAAATCTATCTTGACTAAGAGAACGGGAGCTGGCTTGCCTCACGGCGCCGGGCAGATGGGCTGAGGACGAACTGAACTGGCGTTTCCTGGCCAAACTGTCTACGTGCTTGCTGGCTTTGGCGTTGCGCACCAGAATCCAGCTTTGAGCACCGCCACTGCCTCCGCTTTCTCGGCCGCCTTTCTCGCCTACCGCTTCGACTGTCACTTGCGCTGAGGCTGTCAGCGTCCATCCGAGAGTGCTGAGTCTCTTCAGAACCGACAACATCATCTCCGTCACTGCCACGCTTGTCTCCACTTCCACCGATGCCCACGGGTTGCCTGCTAGTTTCAGCTCGAACGACTGAAAGTCTTCCGACCAGCCTGCAACGTACTGGCTTGGTGGTGTGGGACTGACTCATTCACCTATTTCTCTTTCACTGCCTGTTAAAATACAACCCAGCAGATTGTTTAGTTAAGCGACCGTAAATCTCAACCGACTTGAATTAATCTTTTTTGAATGAAAGATAGATAAATTCTTGAAAGATTGTTAAGGTGGAAATTAAGATTCACTAAAAATTTGGAGGGTTAGTTTTTTGACGGATGGTGTAGTACCAGACCGGAATCAAAACCGTTAGCAATTGTACCGGTACAGTATGTACAGGGTGTGCCAAAAAAAAAACAACCCAGCAGATTTTTCGCTGTAGCAACCGCAAATCTCAACCGATTTGAATGAATCCTTTTTTAAATGAAAGATAAATAAATTCTTGAAAGATTCATGTAACGTTTACTAAGATAGCCTGCTTAGTTCCTGAGATATTTGCCCTCAAAGTCAAAACAGAGATTTTGGCAGTGAACAAGAGTGATAAACACAACCCAGCAGATTGTTTACTTTTGCAACCATGAATCTTAACCGATTTGAATGAATCCTTTTTTGTATGAAAGATTGATAAATTCTTCAAAAATTGGTGCAATTTTTATTGAGATTCACTGCTTAGTTCTTTAGATATTTGCCCTCAGAGTCAAAAACAGATTTTGGCAAAGAACAAGAGCGATTCCCGTTGCACTTCATAATAAAGCAGATTCCTACTGCTGGGGGCTAATGACACTTTACTGTTGAAGTGAACCGAGTTTATGTGTCACCAGTGAAGCCTCCAATAGCCCTCAACAGTAGCAGGAATCCGTTTTATTACGAAGTGCAGCGGAAAAATATAAATTCCCTCTTGTTCACTGCCAAAATCACAGTTTTGATTTTGAGAGTGAATATCTCAGGAACTAAGCAGAGTACATTAATAAACGTTACATCAATCTTTCAGGAATTTATTTATCTTTCATTTAAAAAAGGATTCATTCAAATCGGTTGAGATTTGCGGTTGCTACAGCGAAAAATCTGCTGGGTTGTTTTTTTTTGGCACACCCTGTATATAGTTATGGTTTAGTTAAGATGAACGAACCATTGCTTTATGTTATCTAAGGACGCCGGTACCATTTATTGATCGAGAAATCCCTGACCGCTGTGCAATATACGTAGATTTGTTATACGCGGTCTATTATTTTGCAGAAATGGACGATTAACTTCATCGCGCTGTTTAAATGGGCCAAGTTTCTCTTCAAATCACAACCAGCCTTTGGTGAGAATTTTTGCAGAGTTTGTCATCTCGGTTGAAAAAGTTTAACCCTTTTGATTGAAGTCACCCAACGGCCGAGAGAACTCGTACACAGACTACTAATTTAAGCTCTGATTAACTATGTGTCGGCGTGTTTGTGTTCGAAAAGTCTCAGGCGAACACCGATTTTTTTTGTAATTTTGACGAACAGAAAGATTAGTGATTGCCTAAGAAGCTATTTCAAGGCAGGTAGGTAAGTTGCGTTTGTGGTATACTCAAATCTCTTCAACACTTCTATGCTAAATGGGGTGCATTTGAACTGGAAACTAGAGAAAACGCCAGTGTTATAAGAAGAAGGCCTAACCTTGTTCTTTGACTCCGGCTGTCCAACTGGACCTGACAGATTCGGCAATAGCGCCGACCAACAGTTCGTCTTGAGCGTTTATCACTCTCAGTCGGTCGGTGTGCGTGGCGCCGATCACCACATTGTGACAGCAGGCCGGAAGACAGGAGCGCAGGACCAGCAGCCATCGCGCCTGGCACTTCTGCCCCAGCTGCAGCGAACAGTGCAGCCTCCAGCCGCTGTTCAGCAGCTCGTGCAGTAGACGCGTCAGCAGAACGTTGGCCCCACTCTGTTCATCGTCGTCCTTCGGACTCCACGGACTGCCGCTGAGCCGAAACTCCGTGAAACCGTCCTGTGTAGGATGAAATGAAGTGTGGCAGAGACAAAAGAAACGAGCTTACATGCGCGGTTAATGGGGAAATGGTTTTTGGGTAGTCAAAATCTGAAAATTTGGGGGTCGCGACCAATTTGGTGGGTGGGTTCAGGAACAAAAGTCGGCTTCAGGTGGGTGGGTGGGGTCGAGCCCAAGTTAGGGGGTGGGCAAATGTATGGAGACGAGCAGTGCGTACTTGAGGGTAGGTCTTGAAGTGTTGAATTCCGGGCGGCCAGTGACGCACCAGACACTCTTTTACGCAGTCGGCTAACGGTTGCTCGGCTTCGATCAGACGCAGAGTGTCGTCGCCTATCGCCGCCAGCATTACGAACCGCTGCGATTCGATCGGTTTTGTTTCCTGAAAACACTGGCCTTTAATTGGGGATTACTGGCCGCATGCGCACTTTTTCGAAGAACAAACTGTCGGCTTGACTGGAAATTGCTAGGTTGAGCACCAACCGATAGCCGTTCATGTGAAAAGAACGGATTATATCTAGTAGTAGTCTCTTTGCCAGCACATTCTAAAGCAAATGTCAGTTGGGTGGGTGGCCGAGCCTTTCTCAATTACCTGAGTTTTGTCGGTGGTCTCCCAGGGCTCGCCGTTTAGTTTTATTTCGTGGTGTTCTTCCTTTTGCTCCACCAACAACACGTTCTCCTCCTGCACCATGTCGGTGCCGATTATTGAAGTGACAAGACGACGCAGAATTTGTGGGCAATTGATCATTTGCAATTTGTTCGCTCCTTCCATACTTAGACAATGGAAAGACGGCACTGACTGAAAGAAATACGTACGTACGTACGTAGCTGAGTGCCAAGAAAAATTTACAATCAACTTCTAAGAACAATATGACTGAACTCCCTTCAGCTTTAGTGCTGTATACTTTGGGATGTCTTGGTAGATAGGCTACCGTTTTTAGTGCCGCACCCAGGGGTGTGGGGTGGGTACACATCCTTTGCGGTGGAGGTAGGAAGGAAAATTAGGCAAGAACAAGAGAAACGAATAAATTCTGACCTGTACCTGGCTATTTTATGCCCAGAATTCGCTTTAATGCGTTTTTAAAGGTTAATTTTTCGAAAATTTCTCGCCCTTCCCTAACCAGGCATCTTACAAAGTTTACACTCCCTTGCAAAATCCATGTTAAGTTCAGGTATGATAAATACAGCCAAAAATTCGTACACGTACTACGTACGTACAGTACTTGCAAGCGCTATTGATTTTCTGCACTATTGTGATTTTTGTGCCTAGGGAATGAGTTTTGTTAGAGCTTTCTGACTATTCAATCTATGGGGATGATGTGCGCACCTTCTCCAATATAATCGTCGCCTGTACGGTGTTGGTTGTTTGAATGCGTAGAGGACGTACCTCAGTAGAAGAGCAAGGCTTGAAGAAGAGAGTGCTGGTTTGCTGAGGTTGAGAGAGCTGAGTTTTGACCTGCACATGCCAGCCGCTCTGTTTGAGTCTGGCTAAAAGGCGACAGAACAGACGCTTCACTCGAACTCCGCTGTCGCCGGAAGGTGGACGGCTGGAAAAGGGAATTCCATGCAGCTTGAACACCGTACTCTCGCCATGTGTGGATGTCTCCTCGATTCCTTCTGTCAACGATTGGAAATTAGACGTTTTCTTCCAGTACTTACTGGTCATTCACTTCCTCCTTGGCTGTTTTTACGCCCAAGGAAAATTGTCTAATGAACTAATCATCGTAAGCAACTAATCAGTATCGTTTGGTCGAGTCAAACACGTAGCCCATAGATAATTCTATACAGTTATTATTGCTTCGGGCTGTTTGGCTCAGGAATTTTCTATCCTATCGATATTACCTCGTAGGCTAACATTTTTTGTTCGCTTTGACTCAGCTTGAGATGCGAGTCTGAACAACACACGCACGCACGCACGCATGAGGAACAAACACAAGCAAAATCTGAACACAGTCTTTTTGCGCTTAAGTAGTACGGCCGGTGGTGGCTGTATGAAAGGACTAGAGTGGTCTGGAATGGGTTAATAGCCAAACTGAAGCGAACGCGGGTGTGGCGAGAGAGAACGTACCTGTCCAGCAGGTGGAGAGTTGCAGTTGTAGGGCTTCGAGCAGCTGGGGCTGCGCCTGAATGACGATCAGAGTGTCGGGGGCTCTGACCGTGATTACGAGGTGAGGCGCCACCAAGGAGGATTGACTCATTTCTGCTGAGGTCAGCGATTTCTTTGTTGAGCGCTCGCTGGCTGTCGAGCCATAGGTTACGCAGTCATATGTGAGGCGGCGGTTAGTTTATTTCTATGGAAACGCCTTTGCCCTCCCTCTAACATCGTTATCATTACATGCTGCCGAAGACTCATCGGCAAAGAGGTGTCTAGTTATTAAACTGAAATCAAATAACCTTCGAGCCGATTAAAGCTGAAAACCGGCCAGAGCCACCGGCCGATTTCCCCCTTTTTCCGACTTCCCCTCCCTCTTTTCTTTCTACTTTATTAAAAAATTTTCAAACCAAGTGCAGTTAAGCTTTGATATAGGGAGCTGAGAAGAGAATGATCAAGGTGGAACTGCAGATGAGAACGGAGAATATAAACAAGCACAATCGGTCGATAACTTTGGCCGCGTACTTCCACCGTTCTTCCACTGTTTTGTCGTCGCGCTTGTCGGCCATTCTTTTGGTGACAAACTGCAATAACAGATGCATACGTAAGCTTACACATTCTACGTACAGTACAGACCTTCATTTCGGCGTGAATTCTGTGCAGCAACATCAGTGTGGCCTGTGTCTCAGTGCTCATTTCTTCGTCGCGTTTCACGGCTAGCAGGCGGAAGCATTTGTTCATGCGTTTGTCCAGTCTAATCGAACCTCCGCCACTGTCGCACGAGCGCTGCGAACCGCTGTGAGAATTGCGCTTCACGCCTCCGTTGCTGAGGTTGGGGAGCTGACTTCTCTTTATCCGACGGCCGTCGCGTCGCATGCACAGCAACCACGGCACCCAGTCCAGTAGCAGCACTTCGGTCTGAACTGATTACAGAGTGGAATGGTTTTACAGAAATGGTGCGGTGGAGTACCATGCGGCCCATGAAGTGGGTGGAGGACTTGCGAAAATGCAGATTCAGCACGATCACAGTGAAGACAACGGAGATGGCAACCAAAATCATGCAGCAGCAGAAGAACACCCCTGCAAACAAATTCCTTTCTTAGCTGCTTGTTAGTTAGTTAGTCGGCCGCACCTAATAAGGGCACGGCTTCAGACGTCGGCGGTGTCATTTCGGAGACGATGTTCAGAAATACACAGATCGCCAGTAAGACTGTTATTTCTGAAAATGCACAATCTACGTATTTTCCACTCACAGACATGAATATACGTACGCAAGGCGATCTTTTCGCCGGCTTGCGGAGGTAGCAGAAAGCCGAACAAGGTGATTAAGGTCATGAGAACGCAGGGCACGATCAGGTTGAAGCCGTAGTAAAGCGTTCTTCTCCGTAGATGGAGAATAAACTTCACGTCCGGGTACGGTTCTGGACAGCAGGTGTAGTACTTTACTGACCGCTTCGAAAATGCTTCTGCAAAATATGCAGATTTGCATTATTAACTCATAGCGCAATCGCAGTTTCTGCTTTTAGTGAAGCTTTGCAAAACTGAAACAAAGAAAGGCAAAGTTCACCCTTTATTGTCCATTCGCCGTTATCGAGGTAATCGGACATGTCGAAATCACTATCAGGATCGGGTTGGAGATCGATTTTTGTTCCATCGTAGGTCCAAGACCCGAACTGAAACCAAGTGAATATGAAAAGCATACATGTAACAGGTCATCCGCCGAAGGGGAGGGGGGCTGGGGGTCTGGCGTCGGGCGGGCCTGAGCCCAAATTTTGGAGGCTTGGGAGGGGGTTGGGCACTAAAAAACGCTCAAAAATCGAAAAAATCGCAACTTGTTGGCTAAAGTTCGCTAATTTGGGCTGAAACACAGCTAAAAGTGCTGTTTTTCAGGCGATTTTAGCAATTTTTGTGTCTGAAATTGTAAAAAAATCGCAAAAATTTGCTCAAAAAATTTGAAAAATCGTCTCGGGGGGGTCTGGCCTATGTCGGGTGCATGACGAAAAGTCTGCTAAGATTGCAAAGACACCTTGAAGAAGCAGGTTTGGTCATCGAACGGAAACCATGTGATATCCATTTTGCAGCTAATCGAAAATATTCCAGGGGGAATCCAGTTGATCTAAAGTGGCATGTACCATGCCAGAGATATACTGTGGATAAAATGGTGCTACTTTTACCATGCCACCGTTGTAGACAACAAAATTCGTTCCATATGTGGAATCGAACAGAGGATCCACGCTGAAACCGCACAAACTTTTGCGTTTGAATAATTTACCCTTCTGCAACCTGTTATAGAGCAACACGTCAGGCTTCCAAATCAGATCGGTGCTGGGCAGTCGTATGTCGCTGATTCCAGAATAGTCTTTTGGGTCCCATCGAAGCTTGTAATCATACCACGTCTGCCACAGTTACGGTTTTCTATTTTAAGTTCAGTAATCACTGACACTCACGTATTTGAGCCAGGCATTGACTTTGATGATTTGGTCACTTTCCACCTAAACTGTGTTCCTTACAGTGAAAAACACTGAGTACGTAAACGTAACTCAAATCAACTCACAACATTGATCAGCTGTTGCAAAATGATACCAAGATTAACGACCACCTTAAAATTGTACATAGTAAAAATCAAAAGTGAATGAAGAGAAGAGAAGATAAAGTTACCGGCGAGCTGCTGTTCTCAACTGGTCGTTCGAGTCGTGCGAATTTGTCGTAGTTTTGCAGCAAGTTTTGATAGAGCCGTTTTTCACTGTAGTCTGCATAGACAAAACCAGAAAGAATTAGCCCAATAATAAACAAAACGCCCTTCATTAGTCAGTAGAGAGACAAATTCAATCGAAGCCCTGGTGGCTTTGCTGGTCAAATGGAGGCAGCGAGTATTTGTTTTAAAACATTGCAAGCAGCTGAGAACGAGCTACCTTAAATTCAAATGATTAATGACAGGTAACTGTTCACACCTCCGTCCAATTTGTTTCGCTTTAAAAACTTTTGCACATTTCGATGCTCAACTTAGAGAGCTGCTAGACTAAGAGCTTTATGGCCGCTGTTCTGTTTTAATGCCGACAAAGTGTTTCACTGCAATAAGGGCGTGTCTGTTTGTGCAGAAGGATATTGGTTTGTTCCTTGAACTGCATTTGCGTCAGAAGCAAAAGTCAAATCAAATTCGATGCATGACAAACGCGCCCCAGGCCGAAACAAACAAGTTCCGATTTTCTGAAGCAAACACAGTCAATTTGCTCAGATGTACAACTTGCTAAGCAGCTCTGATTCACCGATAAAACCAGTTAACTACAACACAAACAACGATAAGAACCTTATAAAAGGAGGCAGCAGTTGAAAGAAGACGACTACTGACAGTTTTGCTGCCCTGCTGATAACAGCCAGAATAATATGTACGCCACACTTGTTACTGCTTTGACCCTGTTGGCTTTTGTCACGTTCGCTCGGAAAACTGATAGCGGTAATGTTTTTGAAGCAATTATAATTTTCAAATCAGTATTACAGTTTCTAATTGGGATGGACGCAGTTTCTACTGTACATGTACAGAAATCATATGTATTATTACTGTACATACAGTATATGTAATGAATATTGTATTTCAGGTGCAAAAATTTCCGAGGAGATGAGCTTTTTCTCAGACGATAACGGAAAAACCTTCCCGATCCAAGGTAAAATACTAGTTGAGCGCCCAAATTGAAGGACAGAAAGGAAAGGAAAGGGTTGTTTAAGGAGAAGGTGTACTGGCTCAAAGCCGTGATGTTCCGAGCACTGATTGTTACAATGAGTATCCCTGCTGCACGGCCTGGGCGCTCGATGGTTATTGTTTCACCCATCAGGATTTCATGGATATAAACTGCCGAACTGCGTGTGGCTATTGCGCCCCAGCTTATGCTACTCAAGGTACACTACCTACATACCAGATACAGAAGATATCAGCTAGACTATAGGATGCCGCGACTACTCCACCCATTGCAAGACGTGGGCTGCGACCGGGGAGTGTAAGAAAAACGTGTATTGGATGAGCGAGAACTGCAGGAAGTCGTGCAATCTGTGCAACGTACCCAGACACTCGGGCTGCAGAAATAACGCCCACTTCACTCAACTGTTCGGGCCAAGAAAAGTAGAACTACCGGGAACAGAGGAGCACCCTGTGGTTGTGTTGGATGGCCACAACATCACTTCCTATCTGCAGGACAGACCTTTAGTCTTTGTCGAGTTCTACTCACCTTGGTACTGTTGCACATTCACATAGAGCCAATGTACTGTACCTAGTTGGATGATTGTCTAGGTGCGGCGACTGTCAAGAGTTTGCTCCTATTTACAAGGCAGCAGCGTCCGAACTGAGAAGGCACAAGCCGCCGGTGCCGTTCGCCAAACTGGACATAACCAACGACCCGTCCCTTCTGACCCGATTCGGAGTTACCGTCACTCCCACGGTGAAGGTGTTTCGGAAAGGAAAAGCATCGGCCTATACCGGTCAACACACACTGAACAGTTAGTTGATTCGTTTTGGCCCACTTCTTTTCGATTTTTTGGTGCCGTGCCCGTAAATGGGCTATCGGTGCCGGTAGGGTTCTACACATCGCCAACTTTGGCTCGATTTGTATGCCAGACCCCATACATACAGACATGGGCAAAGGGGGGGTTGAGGTTGTCCCCCCCCCTCCCGCTCCCCCCCCCCCCCCCCCCCCCCCGCTCCCCCCCCCGGGTTTTTTTTTTTATTTTATTATATATTATATTTTATTATTTATGTTGGTGTATGGTGTAAATTTGTATAATTTATTTTTATATATATTATAAAAAAAATTAATTTTTATATTAATTTTTATTTATAGTATTTCCTCCCCCCCCCCCCCCCCCCCCGCGGGCCCCCCCCCCCCCCCCCCCCCCGTTCTGTACCCCCCTCTTACATACACTCACCTGTAGCAGACTTTTCTTCCTGCACCCACCCACCAAAATAGCAGTCACCAAAACCAGCAGAGCCCAGCCTGAAATTTTCGGATTTTGACCATCTCAACCTATTTTTCCGGCCCTTGTATGCCTCTGCCTCATGTGGCATCTGCCTGTTGTTGTTCTCAATGGTACTATTGAACAAAGTGTCAGTTATTTAGGTTTGGTCCGTTCGGCAAAGAAGCATGCTAAGTTGTTGCAAGTGACACCTGTTATTCCGACAGAAAGCTCTACAGTTGAAAAGTCGGAGTCGGTGGTTGCGTTAACAGAGCAAAACTTTACCTCCTACGTTCAGCAGCAGCCGCTGCTACTGGTAGAATTCTACTCGCCCTGGTATTTACTTTCTCTCACTGACAGTTCTAAGAAAGGTATGAGTAGCCGGATTTAGGTGCAAAGCGTGCATAGAGTTAGCGCCCATCTACAAACGAGCTGCATCGCGTCTCAAACAAAACCTGCCACCGATTCCGTTAGCTAAGGTCGACATCACCAGAGAAAGACTGCTCTCGCTTCGATTTCTGATCAGGTCCACACCAACGCTGAAGGTATTCCGAAGTGGTGAGCCGTCAGAGTACGAAGGTCAGAACACTGAACAAGGTAGAAATGCCGTTTTAGTGAAAGTGTAGAGCAAATAAATGCAAGTTACAGGATTTGTGAGTCACATGAAAGCGCTGGCCAAATCTTTACCGACAGTTCCTCTGACCACGCCGGGTCCCACTACGTATCCGCCGATCGTGTCAGTGTTTCGAGGTGGTCCGGCACGCTGCTTCAACGAATACCCTTGCTGTGCTGCTTGGAAGGCGCAAGGCAAATGCCACACCAACAAAGCGTTCATGCGAAAAAAATTGTCAAGCAGACTGCGGCTACTGCACCACCACCTACAAAACTGGAGGTACGCTGAGCTTGTAGAGTTGAGCTTTTATATCTAATACAGTGTGAGCAGAGTACATGAAATGTAACGATTCATTTCATCCGCAAATCAGGGGAGGGGATTTGGGGGTCTGGCGCCGGCCGGGGGTCTGAGCCAAAATTCTATGGGAGGGGACCAAAAAACGCTAAAAATCGCAATTTGTCGGCTAAAAATCGTAAAAAAATCGCTAATTTGGGCTGAACTGCAGCTAAAAGGTGCTGTTTTACAGGCGATTTTAGCAATTTTAGTGTGAAAAATAGATTTCTTTTTACTGCCATTTCCGCAAATTTTGACCAAATAGGCTGAAATTTGGCCTTTTGGGGCCAAAATTGGGGGATTTTTTGGGGTTAAGTTTGGGTGCTCTGGGTTTGTTTTCCGAGAAATTTCAAGAAAAGTGAAATTTGTTAAATCAATAGTGAAAGCGGGGGAAAGTTATTTTTTTTTTTTTATGTTTTTTGTTAGTTTTATTTGGCGGGTTCGTGTTTTTTTTTTGTTTTTTTTATTTTTTTTTACTTTTTTTTTTTTTTTTAGGGACTGGCCGAGATCCAGCTGAAAGGGAGGCATAGCTCCTAGAAACAAACAGCTAATTCAAATGTGCACTGATTGTTTGGTTATTGTCTGGAAAACAGATTAATTGTTCCAAGATTGTTCGTGTTTTAAGTTGGTTACCTCTTTTTTTGCGATGGTGACACTTGGGTTTTACAGAACTTTTCGGATTTGGAATCGGGTTGTGGGGCGGGGCGTTTTTTGGGAGGGTTGGGTTTGTGGGGTTCTTTTTCCCGTTTTTGGTTCTTTTGTGGTTTATCTTTTTTTTTTTTTTTCTTTGTTTTGGTGATTATTTTTTTTTTTTTGGTCTTTTTGTATTTCTAAGAAATTTTTTGAGACACCCTGTATGTTGTAGAGAAGACTTTACTCGGTTAGAAGAGGTAGCTGACCAGTTCTGACATTCTTAGTATTGCGTGAAAGTTTCAGTTATGTACTGTACGTAGACAGCTTGTTGCGAGGAAACTGTCGTACTTAGTTACTTGTACGTAGTTGACTAAGAATCTTTCAATGGGTGTGGTTTCAGGTTGTCGCAACTACCAAATCTATTGTAACGGCTGGGCACTCAGCGGCGAATGTCGTAAGAATCCTCACTGGATGGCGGACAACTGTCGTCGAGCGTGCAATCTGTGTCAAGTGCCCCGCAGTAGCGGATGTTCTGACGTTGAGCCCGAACGCACCACTTTCAAACCGGCGCCACCTCTACCCACCGATGCCCCTCGGCCCAAACCGCACTGCACAAGTCGCATAAAGTACGCGCATTTGCACTGACAGTTTGTGGACCCTTTCGAATGCGCCTAGTCGTTTTAGAATTGCGAACACTGAGTTAAAGCGCAAAGAGACAGTCTAATGCTGATATTGGTGGTCTAGAGGGTTGTTTCAGAGGAGCTTGCGACAGTTGCGTCGGAGGGGTGAAGCCGTATCCTCGCTCCATGCCCAATGCCAACTATTACCGGCGAATCTGCTACTCGAAGAAAGGGATAAAGATCGTGACCGGTCCGTACGCGTCCGATGCTTCGTTGCACCGTGCCGCCTACCTGATAGACAAAGTGCTGGAGAAGGTCAACCCACGCGTCATGCAGCAGATGAACAATCGCTGGCACTTCAGACACGTGGTGATGGGCGCCTATCCCAAGGAACTGACCACGCACGTGCCAGAACACAGATTCCTCAATCCTTCCTACTGGAACGAACGAGCCAGAGGCCTCGGCGGCAGCACCAACATTCCTGTGGGCTCGTGCGCTGAAGAGAACCTGATGTGTCATGCCAACGACAGGTACAGAGGAGAGGACATAACCATCCATGAGTTCGCGCACTCGCTTCACCTGCTTGGTTTGAACAGCGCATTCAGCAGTTTTGACGGCGAGTTAACCGCTCTCTACAATGCCATGAGGATGAACCCGTACAACCCGTGGCGTGGCATGTATGCCATGACCAACAAGGTGGAGTACTGGGCAGAGGCGGTGCAGACCTACTTCGATGCCAACAACAACGGCGGAACCGCCAACAGTCGCAGTGCGTTGAAGATGAAAGACCCCAACATGTACAGACTGATCAAAAAGTATTTGGGGGATGTGAATTGGAGGTGGTCCTGTTAGCAGTTTTGCCGTCGATATCGTCTTTCACAATCTACTGTACAGTTTGTAGCTGAGTACTTCTTCCTTGTGTAAAGATTCCATAAGCAAAATGTAATCTGTGTATCTGCAGCAGTCAGTTTTGTTTGTTACAGGCAGTCATTTGATTTGAGACTCACTTAAAAAGTCGACTTTTGAGCTGAATTGACCTAGAACAGCGTTCGTACGTCAGGAAAGTTGGGGATTTTCGTGTCTGGTCAGGGAAAATTTAGTCATTTTTGCATAAAAAGTGCTAGAAAACTATTAATTTTATACTCTCAAAGTCATACATGTAACAGGTCATCCGCCGAACGGGGGATGGGGTTTGGGGGTCTGGCGTCGGCTGCGAGATCTGAGCCCAAATTCTAGGGTTTCTACAAAAGAAACTCTGGACCAATTTGCAGAACAAACGGTCAAGAATTGAGTTCACAGAAGCGTTTCCAATTTTTCAATTCAGGTGAGGTGAAAGGAAAAATTGTTTGTTTCTACCGATACTGTACGAACCAACCCTGTAAAACTATAAAAACTATGTTGTGTTAAAGCAGAACTTGTACACAATTTGTAAAGCTTTCAAAAGTGAATCGGCAGTTACCAATCAATACTTGGGCATTCTACGTTAGTGAGGCACTTATTGAACAGAAGGGCTGCCCATTGATTATAAATAGCCCAAAAACACGTGGTTTAGCGAATAGGATGGACGGAACAGGGGGCTTCCTCTATCGTCGTCGCATAAAGAGCAGAGCCAAAGAAGCTACACAGAAAAACATGTGCCTATAGCTTGCTGATAACAGTATTTTCCACAGAGAATGCACTGAAGGAAGATTAGGCAACAAGAAAGGGCTGAAGCATATTTATAGAACTATAAAACGCGATACTGTACGTACATGAGATTGAATTCCAAATGTCCTTACCTTATCACCTTTCGTAATCATACAACCGCTGCAGTAAAAGAGAGTACAGGCGCAGGCATTGGTAAATTCCCGGAACTGAGTAGCGGCTGCATGATCAAAGTGAAGAACGATCTGGGGGGCAATGAGTGGCAGACAGGCCTGAATGAGACTATATTTATATGTATATTTTTATTTGTTTATTTTGTGAAGCAGGGTGCCAGTGCTTAAGCGATTTGAATTTGGCGCTCGCCGTAGCCTTGCGGCGCCGCTTTGGTTACGGTGTGGTGCGGCTCGCACGCTCGTACTGCTCGCACCGCTCGTGCAGATTAGGGTTTGCCTTCTGTGTGATTATGTCTGGCGCGTATACAAATGGCCTCCCCAGAAAAACGGAAACGGTGAGAACGTGCGGTACGGTGTGGTACACAGCGGTACACCAAGTTTTTCGGGTTTTCCAATGTCACAAATCGCCTCCCCGAAAGCAGGAAAGTTGGAAAATCGCAAGTTACACGGTAAGAGAAGGGAAATAAGCACTACTAAGGGCAAAATGAGCGCAACAGCTCATGCTGGAAACGACTGCTTGTCGCAAAATTGTTTCATTCAATAAGTCGAAATATAAAAAATCCCATTAAATATCCCATATATCTACCTGTCATCACTGCCTTTCAACAAATCTACATCTAAGCTAAAATAGAGTCGGAGTCGCGTTTATGACTGTAAATAGGATTATTTTCTTTGAGCATAGATCTCAGACAGAAGTCGATTTCTAAATTGCAGGCAGCGTCAGTATGTAGTCACAGTAAATGATAAAGGACAAAAGGTCTTGTGCGGAAAAAGATAGGTAGGCACAAAGCTGCCTCCAGTGTAGTGATGTAAAATTATGGAATTTGAATTTCAATTCAATTACAATTAAATTATGGGCTCAGTTTTTAATTTCAATTAAATTAAATTAAATTAATTGAAATAGTTTTCCAATATTTTCAATTACAATTATATTTTCAATTAAATTATAGAACTTCGGAAAATTTCAATTACGCCATATTTTTTTCAATTATTTTTTCATTTTTTTAAAATTGTTGTATTTTTGGTGTTAAAAGACAGAGTCAGTGGCCCAGGATTTAGAAAAATATTCATGTAAAAGTTTAGAGACACCTGGTTAGCCTGCTGCCCAACCAGGCGAAAAAATTTCAAAAAAGTTGCGTTTTAAAAACGCCTAAAAATGACATTCTGGGGGAAATTTACGGTTAGTTCATTATTTATAATAATATCAGTACATAATCTAAAGGTTTTCTTTAAGCATTTTTCAGCAACATTACATCGTAGATACCTTCGCTAAAAAAAGGTGTAAACCCACAATACATCCAAAAATCACTGTTTTGACTTTTAGAAACTATAAAATAAAAGCAGAGCAAAAAATATTACATAACAAAAGGGGGCGGGGTAAAAAGGGGGCAAAAACCCAAAATTTTTTTTTGTGGACATAATCGCCCTAATAAAAACACACATATTTCCAAACACCACACGAGAAAATAATTAAAATAAAAATAAAAACTGGGGGAATTTTAATTAAATTCGAATTAAATTCAGGCCAAAATTTGAAATTTAATTTAATTTAATTGATTGGATTGTAATTAAAAACCAATATATAGCATATTTAATATAATATTAATTTTTTTTTTCACACTCCACTGCTGTGCTATCAGTCTGTAAGTTGAAGTTTACGAAATACGTGCATGCATAGTGCATGTAAGTGCTCAACTGCTGTTAGAATAGGCACTTGTGCAGCTAAAATGTGACAATCAGATGAGATGAACGCAGCAAAAGCACAGACGAAAACTCCGCAATCATAGCCATTCTTCTGTTGTGGAACTTTTGGAAAGACACATGAGTCTATTGTGATAGCGGGATCTCATACCGTAACCGAATTGCCGGCGTTACCGATATGCAAATTTTTTTGCATCCAGTCCAGTGATCGAATAGTGATATATTGGT